>PVKS010024657.1:0-30820 GCA_004027875.1 Aplodontia rufa | reverse complement strand
CACTTTCTCATGTATTCATTGGCTTGATCAATGTCCTCTGGTGAGAAGTCTCTATTTAGCTCTTTGGCCCATTTATCAATTGGGCTGTTGGTGTTTTTGTAGCTGACATTTTTGAGTATTTTATAGATTCTGGATATGAGACCCTTGTCTGAGGAATCATAGTCCATGATACTCTCCATTTCTGCAGGAAACCTCTTGATTCTTTTGATTGTTTCCTTGGCAGTACAAAAGCTTTTTAGCTTTATGACATCCCATTCACTGATTTTTGACTTTACTTCCTTCACTTTCGGAGATCTGTTGAGAAAGTCTTTGCCTACTCCTAAATGCTGAAGTGTTGGACCTAATTTGTCTTCCATCAGTTGCAAGGTAGCTGGTTTAATTCCTAGCTCCTTGGTCCATTTTTATTTGATTCTCGTGCAAGGACAAAGATATGGGTCTAATTTCAACTTTCGGCAAGTGGCTGACCAGTTTGTCCAGCACCATTTGTTGAAGAGGCTGTCACTTCTCCATGTAATATTTTGTCCCCCTTTGTCAAAAATCAGATGTTTAAAGATTTGTGGATTTGTTTCGGGGTCTTCTATTCTATTCCATTGGTCTTCTTCCCTGTCTTGATACCAGTACCATGCTGTCTTTGTTACTATGGCACTATAGTATAGTTTTAGATCTGGATGGCAAAACCGCCTGTTTCATCTTTCTTGCTTAGTAGTGCTTTGGCAATTCTTGGTTTTTTGTTGTTCCAAATGAATTTGAGAATTGCTTTTTCTATGTCTTTAAAGAACGACATAGTTATCTTTATAGGGATAGCATTAAATCTATATAAAGCTTTTGGTAGAATGGCCATTTTTATTATATTAATTCTGCCTATCCAAGAGCAAGGGATGTCTTTCCATCTTTGGTCATCTTGGATTTCGTTCTTCAATGTTCGATAATTTTCATTGAAGAGATCTTTGGTTTCCCTTGTTAGATTAATTCCCAAGTATTTTATTTTTTTTTGAAGCTAGACAAATCATATTTACAAAAATACAATTAAAATGTTACTTTTTAACCTAAACATGGAACGAAAAAGAAAACTTCAAATTATTTCAAATTATTGCCTCATTACAGCACTATAGACATATTTATTGATTAATATAGATACAGAAAACATTTCTTATCTTAAAAAATGCCTCAATATGATAACCCAATAAATATTAATTTTAAGAATGTAAGTGAAATCTATAGCTAAATTAGACTATTATTTTCTCGCAAATTTTGAATTAGTGATAAATATGAATATTTCTTTAATGGATATTAACCTTTTATTACATTTTAATTTGAACCTTGTGTTTACATATGGGGAATCCATCTACTTACAAAACTAAGCAAAAAGAAGGGCTTAATGAAGCACAAAGCACCAAGCATTTTCTTTCCTGCATCCCTTGAACTTGGATGCATCACTTAGGCTCAAACAACCAGTAGTACCTGCCCTCCATATTGACTCTGAATTCAGTGACACCTATTGTGTTGAATGGGAGACTAACTCCAGCATTACCAGGTGCTGTGGTTCGAATCTGGAATGTCCATGAGAGTCCATGTGTTACAGGTTGAGCCTCCAGCTTGGGCCTATGGAAGTAGTGAAAACTTTAAGAGGTAGAGCTTTATGGGAAGTCTTCTTGCTAATTGGAGCATGACTTTGAAGGAGATACTGAGACTGTGGGCCTTCCTTTTCCTCTTTTCCGGTATGAGATGAGCAGTTTTTTCCATCAACATACCCACCATGCTGCAATGCCTAATCCCAGGCCCAAAGGAAATGGAACTAAGCAACCATGGACTGAAATCTCCAAACTGGTGAGCCAAAATAAGTTTTCTCTTTTTAAGTTGATTACCATAGATATTTTGTCACAGTAACACAAAGCTAACTAGCACGCCAGGTATTGAACAAGGAACAACACTGGTGAATAGTATGTCCTGTCAAGATACATGACAGCAATAGTGAGCTACATGCTGGCATAACAGAATTCAATCATCATGATTTTGTTTTATAATCCTCTATAGAGTCTGAGATCCCTGGTTATTCTGTGCATATTGATATCTATTAATTATTCAATATCCACTTAAAACGTTTCTGCTTAAATAAGTCACACTTAGTTGCCTTATAGAAACTATCAAAACTTTGCAGAATTAATATTTGTATATCTACTTCAAATATAAATAAATGTAGTTCAAATATTCCTAGCTTCCTTAAAGTTTGCATAGCAAAATGTAATTTCCATTATTATATCTTTCAAATATATAAAACAATTACATGCATTTTTTTCTGGTAAAACTGCTTACATTTAAATAGGAAATTAAAACTAACTTTGAAATACTGTAGGTTGGATCCACTGAGCCTACTTTTTGTTGTTCAAAATATTGAATTGATTTGTGTTGTCATATGCTATGACTTTTGAAGTGTTAAAATAATATTGTTGGCACTCTGGACAGTCATGAGTGTGTGGAATTAGTTTAAATAATGAACATCAAGTCACAAATATTTTACATATCTTATATTAATAAAAATTGGTACGGGTAAAATTCTAATGTTATTATTTCTCTTGTATAGCAGTATTTTGCTGTTGCATCCAGATTTCATTTTATTAATCCAAGGGTTAATCTTTTATTTTGAAATCTTAGAGACTTAAGTTAATTTTACAAGGTCACAGAATCCTATTAAGTGGGACTGGAGCACAAATTTAGGTACTCTGACATGAAAGGTTGTATTTTGAAATATCATGCAAGTGTACATTGTATTTCTTAATCTCTTAAAATTTGACTGGGCCTGTGATTATTTTATCTAATGAAATATAAGTGTAGTTTTTATTTGGCCTGTAAACTTTTGGTGCATTTTTCTTAAAAGGCAGCTTTGTTGAGCCTTACAGAAAAATTAATGGAGAAGAAATATTTCCCAGCTGGCAGTCCCTGCTGAGCTCCCACAAGAAAATCAGCTTGTCACCATGTTCATGATGGTGAAAAAGCCATCCTTCATATTTTACCCTCCGTTTTTTTTTTTAATATCTCAGCTGAGGCCCAAGATATCAAGAGCAGATTTTGTTTCTATAATTGGATAAAACTTAGGGACTATGGGTATATGGTAAGTGTATTTTGCATGTGAATTATTGTGACACAAGCCTAAATGACTTGTCCCACAATCTCCTCTACATTACAATATTGCCGCACCTCGGACAGAAGACTAATATCCAGAACAGACAAAGAACTCAAAAAATTAAACACCAAAAATCATAAGTAATCCAATCAATAAATGGGCTATGGAACTAAAAAGAAACTTCTCAGTGAAGAAAGTCCAGAAAGCCCATACATACATGAGAAAGTACTCTAAATCATTAGCAATAAGGGAAATGCAAATCAAAACTTCACTGAGATTCCACCTCACTCCTGTTAGAGTGGCAAAAATGAAGAATATGAACAATGACAGAAGCTGGAGGGGCTGTGGGAAAAGAGAAACACTGTCACACTGCTGGTGGGACTACAAACTGGAAAGCAGTGTGGAGACTCCTCAAAAAATTAGGGCTGGACCCAGCTATGCCACTCCTGGATATTTTCCCAAAAGAGTATCAGCATATTATAGAGATATGGCTTCATAAATGTTTATAGCCCCTCAATTTACTATAGCTAGACTATGGAACCAACCCAGATGCCCCTCACAATGGAATGCTACTCGGCTATTAGAGAAAACAATATTATGGCTTTTGCAGCCAAATGGATGGATATGGAAAAAATTATGCTGAGTGAAGTATCCAAATCTCAGAGACTCAAGGGCCGAATGTTTTCTCTCATTTACAGAAGCTAGAATACAACCAGAAACAGTATAATAGATGGCTAAGGTAATAATAACCTCCACAGGTATGAATTTTTACACAAATAGGGGGGACTTTTTCTAGGATACCTGGAGATGTAGGGAAGGGGGCCTGGAGGAGGGAGGGAATAGGAGAATGGAGGGAGGGATTATGGGGGAATCAACTCAGAGGGAAACCTTCGACTTCCACAAGAAGTCCATTTAGCACAAGGGTTTCATTGGGGGAAACATAGAACCATGGGGAACCCAAGAGGGTAAAACATGGAATGGCATCAGCTTTGGCTAAGTGAATATACATTTGTTCTTGATTGTTTGATAATGATTTCCCCTTAATTGTAAATCCATATTAAACAAATAAAAACAGATATTAATTAACCCTATATTTGATTTTTTTTCTATATATTCTTTTAGTACTACCACATAACACAAGAATTAATCTGTCCTGCTACATTATATGACCTCCTTTGCATCATTACTTTTGTGCTTTGGGGTATCATTAACTAAAATAAAGACCACATGAAAGGAAGCATTTTGATTATAAGATAGTGGACCTGATAACCGAGTTGACTGCTAAGTGACTAATGAGTGTCTGGTATATACAGTGTGGATACACTGGGCAAGGAAATGAACAGTTCAAGTGGGGGAGCATGAGTTCTTATCACACTATAATGGATGGTGCTCAATTTAAAACTTATACATTGTTTATTTCTGAAATTTTCCATTTATTATCTTCAAAATGCTTTTGGCTATGAATAAATGAAATTATCGAAAGTAAAACTCCAGATATGGATTTTCAATATGTTCTCTTCACCCAGTTTCACTCATTATTAATATCTTAAATTATCATGGTAGATTCATCAAAGCTAAGAAATGAACATGACTATTAACTAAACTCCAGACTTTATCTGAATTTCATGAAAATTTTCTTTGCCTTAACTTTTTTAGTCTATACTGTTCTAGGTCTAGTTGTTAAGTAGATTTCATATTCTCTGGTTTGTTAGTTTCTCAGACATTTCTTGTTTTTCATGACCTTGAGAATTTTAAGGATCCATTTATTTTTTTCTTTATGACCTCTAAATAGGAAATAAATTATAATTATACAAGAATTAAAGTAGAAAAAGAAAGAATTCAGCAGAAGGTAGAAGGATAGACTGCCTCCTGTCTATAAAATGCAGTGTGTACTTTGCCCCAGCATCTCAGTTTTAGTGCTCAGTAGCCATATTGGACAGCACAGCTCTAGAATATGGGAATTCATCTGCTCTAGAAACACAACTCTTCAGTATAAATAAATAAACAACAATCACAAAAATTCTCCTTTGGAATATGAAATTCTAAAACTTTATGTCACTTTTGGCTGAATTTACAGAGTAGGAGTTTTTTTGAAGTATCAGTGGTCTTTTGAAGACTTAATCAGTTCATTCATAGGCATGATATAATTAGCCTTTCATTGGGGCTAAGTTGGTGTAGCAGGGAGGAGTTAAGATTCTGGAGTAAGATGCTAAGATCAGAAACCCTGTTCTAACTGGAGATCAGATAAGCTGCAGTGGCTCAGAGAAGAGAGACAGGCTTGGTGTCCAGAGTTCCTGCTTGATTCAAGGGATAAACATTGAGATAAAATCCAAGGACATGCAAGGAGATGAATGGTCCAAAATTCAGACTTGGTATGAGGACAGAGTACATGCGTGTCCCCTGTAACTGTTGTAAACACATAGTCCCTTTTCCAAACAGTCTCATTTCATGGAATTAGCAAGTATAGGTTTGCACTGTTCTGGTAAGGAAGGACGTTGCATGTATTTGCTGTGGTTGTACACATTCAAATCCAAGGGGTAGTCATGAGTCATTCATTACTCACAAGGAATCACAGTAAGTCATGTTACAGTAGAAAATAGTAGAGTAGCTAAGTGATCCAAATGGAATGGGGGTGAGAATGAGAGATCTACCAAAAGAACATCAAAAGTGATAGTTTCAAAACATTGATTTTTAGAACTTCTTTGCGGAAAAAAATTGTAGAAGTCCCCTCAATATTTTTGTGTTTTTACAATGTCCAATTACTGGATTAGAATATAAAGATGGGACATAAAAAACTATTAAATAATTTAGTCAAAATACTAAGATAGTTATTGAATTTTAACATGAAGAATAGCATACATGGCAAATGACTCTTTTAAAAATTATAGCAAGAGTGGCATTATTTGGTATCTTTGCAAATTTGCATGTCTCTAAAGACTGATATAAAAGAGACAGAGTCTTATATTTGCTTCTTCCTTTATCCCAGTGTTATGAAGGTATCAGGATGTTCTGTGAAATAGCCCTGAATATATTATCCTAGTATTATTTTGGAAATATTTTTGATGTCATAGATATTCTGTAAAAGACTTCTAAGGATTACTAAATCATGAATTGAGAACTCCATTGCAAGAGGAATCAAATGGTTGAGAAAGATGCTTATATTAGCTACTGGATAAGACATTGCAAAAAGTAATTATGTGGCTCTCCAATCTGTTGGTTAGGGCTCACCCTTTGGTGGTATTAGATGCTTTGACACACTTTGTCTTATTTCCTTGCTCTAAACTCTCTGAATTTTTCTTCTAACAGAGATTGTTAATATTCATTTTTACATAGGAGGATAATGAAATTCAGAGAAGTAAGTAACTTTATTTGGTACACCCGACTAAACAAAAGCAGAGATCATTTCACACAATGAATTTGTTCTTTAGAGAATGTTCAAGCTTTCCCCTTAAGCACTAATTAGTCAAAAATAGCAATATTTTGGAAATATGGGAAAGTGAAAATTAGTTGTGAATATAGTACAAATAAAAAAATGAAAGGACTTGAGAAAAATTTTTGTTTAGGAAATTGAAAATGAACAAGAGTTATTGGTCAAATGTAAGGAAAATAGATTTTTATTTATTGTTTAAAAATAATTACAACAAAAATTGTGGTATCTACTGAATAAAATTGTGGCTCACAGAGAAAACACATTTAGGAATTGGAAGTTCAGTTAAACTATAGAGGGTTGACAGACCTAAGACATACTCTAAGAGAATGGAGAAAAAGGAAAAATCAAAGACAGTCAACCTAAAGCAGAAAGGATAAAAGATATGAGAGCCATGGAGACATTTTGGGGAGCCATGACTGCCATCTTTACAAGGATTTTTAGAGTTAAATCTTTAGCTGATCATCTACACCATTTATATGAATTCTATTTCAGTAAGTCTGTAGATGCACAGAAATAGTTTGTGAGGGTCTTTTTTTAAAGATGGAATATAAGGTTTCAAGTGTATGGCTTATCTCATTCCATTATTCTTGCTGCCAGATTCACTTTATTTCTGCATAAAATGGTGACACCTTGGGTTATTGGGTTAGATTTTCTTTTGTAAATAACTCCAATACTTTTCTCTGATAGGCAATTCAGATTATTACTTATGAGGGCCATCAAACTACAGATGCATTTGGCTGCATCAAAAATAAAGTACTCATTGCCTTACAATTCCTGATATGTCCAGAAAGCTTACATACTTTAGTGGGTATAATATATTTTGTCACTGTAAGTCACTTTCGCAACTCACTGTGAAAAAAGTTATTAGACGGATGCCAATATTTTCTCAAATTTGAATCTTCCTGCTTTTCACTTGCCAAACAGTTTCGGAGACTAAATCACATAAAGAATTGCTATAATGTGTAGAAGAATGGAAGTGTATCTAATGCTATCTACAGCTAAAATGAAACATGTCTCTAAAGCTGGGGCTTTATTATTATCTCATAATCACACATGGCCTGAAGATATAACTGTGTTATACTTATCTATCATCATAGTGAAATTCATTTAACTTTAGGTCTTAAAGATCAAATGATGGGGTAACAAAAGCCAGAGTAAGAAAGAAATTCCACCCTTACGTCAATGATCTGCTGCAAATTATTTCAGTCTCTATACAGAGGTGAAGAGTGTAACACTTACAGTCCAGGTGAATAATCTGTTTAATTACTGTAGTAGTTTCTTACTGGTGCTATAACAAATTACCACAAATTTAGTGGCTTAAAAGACACAATACATTATTTTTCAATTTTGGAAGTCATAAATCTGAAATGACTCTTAGGCTTAAAATCAACTTATCAGCAAAGTTGTGTTCTTTCTTGAGACTGTACTAGGGAATCTTTTTTCTCAACATTTCTAGTTTCTGGAAACTGCCTCTACTTCTTGGCTCATGTCCTTTTCCTTCATGATCAATTGGCTAACTTCAGCCTCTGCTTCCATCCTCCCCTCTCTTCTGGTCTCCCTCTTATGAGGACTCTTATGACTAATTCACTCAGATAATTCATGGTAATCTCACTATCTCAAGTCAGAATCCTTTTTGCAATGTAAAATGTAATCCCTAGAGATTAGGATGTGGATGTGTTTAGAGGTCATTATCCTTTCTACCACACAGAGGGAATTGCTTATTAATTCTTTTGCAGGTATTTTGTCATGTGTCCATCAAAATATTTTCAATACTTTTTACAAGATACTTTGCCATTTAAAATGCAGAAATTCTGCCCTTAAGTAGTTTTCAGTTAAGTCTGATATGAGTCTGACAGATAATTTAGTGAATTTAGTAGACTGCGCTTAATAAGCCAAGTGGATAGATGAGCAAATTGGAGGAGCAGTAAAACTTATATATGTAAAGTTTGCTGGAGGAGGCACAGTAAAGAGCAGAAGGAAGCGAGGTAGACAGCCCTCCTCAAGCACGTTATTTTAGTAGTTCTGCTAAAAGCTAAACTACTTGTGGTGTGAGGGGAAGGAAAGAGACACACATGAATTCAGCCACAAGTAGCTCACATGTCTAGCTGCTGTGGACCTCAGCTGAACTTACAGTCCGCTGATTGCACCCCTCTTTCATTCTCATTTCCTTCATATTCTCAGCAATATGTAATGCACCTGAAATCCAAAAGATCACGACTCTAATTACTCCTTCACACCCTCTCAAAACTTCTTTATATTTCTCCTGCATTTTTGCCAAATTCACAACACACTGATTTATCCTGTCTTTTGTTATCTCTGTACCTTCTATGCAGCTAAGCAGGAGAAGCACACAAATATAACAGTTGGTCTCATTTTAAATTCATAATCTTGAATTTCCAGTTGGTTCGTAATGCTACCTGGGAGTCCTAATATAGTCCCCCATTCCAGTTACTCAGGCTTCTAGTCCATTTTTTCATGTCTCTGGCTATCTCCTCAAATTGCCACTAACTTGTTTCTTGTTGGTATCTGCCTTCTGTCTTGTGAAAACAAAATGATTGAAAAAGAACTTTTACTATCTTCCCGTTTTTCTACTTGTCTGTCCATCCATCCATGCATCCATCCATCCAACCAACCAACAACCCCCATTCCCTGAATTTCAGGAATCTTAATCTCTTCTTTATTTTCTTTTTATTGCTGATAAACTGTACTTGTATATAATCTTCCCTCTTCTACACCAGCTTCTACATGTTCTTCACCTCCTCAGGGAAAACATCTCAGTAATTCTATTTTTTCTTGCATTGAAAAAATTTTCTTTTTTCTTTAAGACATTCCTATTAGCATGCAAACATTATTGCTTTATCTTTAGAATATAATGCTATCTTGGTTTCATATTGCCCTACACTTGCTAACTCATCAATCTGCTTTCCTTTAGGGTAATATTCCTCAAAAGAATACACACACTCTTTTCTATCCTCCAAATATCTGTTGCACATTTCAAATGAGGTTTTATTCTCTATATAAAGTAGAACAAAACTACTTATGAACAAATATTATTCCTAGTAGTTCACACTAATAAAAAATATATTCTAATCCTTTATAAAAACATTTTATAAGCAGTTTACTGGCTAATCTCATCCTCACAACAATATGGGAAAAGCTGGTAAGAAGCTGAGATGTGATTAAAATCCAGGCAGACACATCTGAAGTCCACACACTTAGCCACTACATTTTACTGCCACTCTGACTCACAAAGAGACCCCATATTCCTAAATTTCATTACTAAATGTTGGTCCTCATCTTCTTTAACTTATCCATAGCATTTAATGCATATATATTATTTCTTCCTTTTTAAAGAGGGCTGTTTTCATTTGGCTTCTGAACTTCACATTTCCCTGAGTTTTCTCCTATTTCTTTGCTTATGGTTCTGAAGAGGAACAGGGCAGATGAACAGATAAAACATATGTGATTCCTTGCCCTTAAGGCTGTGATATTTAGTTATGCAGGAGGAAGACAGATGATCCAGTTCCTACAATGTTTTAAGAGAGAAAATTCAAATGCTGTGTCATTTAGAACCAGAAGCTTCTAACTGCCTTGTGGAATTGCTTTAATTTCCAAGAGAGATAGTACATTGGCCACATTTTGAAATATGAAAGAAAAGTGCCAGAATGAGGAAATATGTGTAAGTGTTCCAAGCAGACTGAAAGATAGGTGAGCACGGAAAACTATGGATGCTTGAGAAATAATCCAAGAAGCTCCGTGTGGGTATTTTTCTCCTTCTTTCATCTTTATTTGATTCTGGATCCATACACTTGAAATTTAGAACAAATTGACAAGAAGAAATAGCAACATGCAATAGAGGCAGTTTCCGTCACTTTTTAGCCTCATGCACATTGGACTCATCTAGAGGATTTTTAATACATGCCGTTTTAGAACCTGAACTCAGTGACACTGATTTCATTTTTCTGAGATGGGACCTGGACATTGGCACTTTTAAAAGCTCTTCAGGTGAGTCCAATGTATAGCCAGCAACTGAGAATCACTGGAATAGAACATAAGCAATGTGGGGAAAGATGAGCTGGAAACCACATCTGGAGGTCCTGCTAGACTGTGCTGAAGATGTTGGATTTTACACCATGAATAAAGTAAGGCCAAAGAGGGCTTCAAGTGAGATTGTGATGTTATCAAATCAGTGTTAGAACAAAAACAACTTTGGAGGGCCATATGAGTTGAAGAGTAGGGTACTGTGCATTACTTCAATGTAAGTAAGTGATCAGGGGAGCCTGTTATCTTAACTCTCCCCCTACCTAGATAGTGTCCAGAATGTTTTCCAGGATGCTAAAGGAGGGAGATATTTAGGATGGTAAATGTAATGGAATTGCTGATTTTATGGACTATTGAGGAAAAGGGTTTAAGATTTCCACTTCTTAAAAAATACAAGGGTACACAATGTGTTTTATTCTGTTTTGAATTTAAATTTGTAAATTTTTGGGTAAATCTGGAAATGAGTAGGGGAGGCTCAGGCAAACAACCTGAGTGGGTTGAAGACTTTAATGATGCAAGGTTATCTTTGTGTTGAACATATGCCTGTTCCTCAGTTCCTTTCAAAGTCACACACAATCACAGCTTTAAAGGCATGATTAAATCCTACTGTGGTCTACCAACAGCATCTGGGGCTTTTGTTACATAAAGGAAAGGAGGAGATGTCAGGAGGTCCTCAATACAACCCAGGGAGCAATGGAAGTCAAAGAAAAGATAAAACACAGAAAGGAAGGGTAGCATTTCATTTCAACAGCTAATAAGGTTCATCCCATGCTGGTCTCTGTAGTTTTCCTTAAAGAGGACCATCATTCTCATTTCAAAGCCTTTTCACTTTCTCTTCTGAGAAAGTTTCCCACACAGATTTTGACATGATTTTCTCTGTCTCTATTCCAGATTTCTGCTGAAATCTCATCCTGCTGAAAAAACATTTTACACATCCAACTATTCACTTTTCTCTTGGTCATTTTTCCCACTTTCTCTGCTTATTTTTCTTCACAACACCTATCATTACCTGCAATAAATAAATTATTTCCAGAAAGAAGAATGTTGTAGGCACAAAATGCATTATTAATGGAAGGAAAACACCTTAATAGGAAATTTTCTCCTGTGAAAGATGACTATTTCTGCTTTGAAGTCCAAAAGTCCATTCTGAAGTGTGGATGCTACCAACACATCTCTCAGTGGAGTAAAAATAATAAATAAAGTAGCAAAAGCAACCTAGAATGATATTGATTCTGTAATAAAAAGATCAAAAGCAAAAATTTTCGAGGTGAAATTTTAAGAGCTTTTACTTTCATAACCCATAAATAGCTCTGACAACATCACACAATTTCATTTTTATTCAGAGGAAGTTAGTTTGTGAGAGGGACTTGCATTTAAGTTCCTATGAGAGAAGGACTTTATTTAGCAGCAGAAAATATAAATATCCTTGAAACTAGTAAAATGTATATAGTATTTCAGTGAAATAGAATGACATGAATTCAATAAATATTTATTTAATTAATGTACTGAAGTGTTTTCAGAGAGGTATCTATGTGCCAGTCACAATACTAGGCTCAATCATGAAGAAGTAAACAAACAGAAAAGATTATTGTCCCCACAGAATCTGCAGTTTTTATAGGGGAAGACAACTTTTTAAAGAAATGATTATGAAGTTAACATCTTACACATTATTATATAGTTTATGTGTTAAACATAATAGAAGAAAGCAAAAATAGTAGAGACTTTCTGGATATAAATGAGGGTAATTATTTAGAAAAGTTCTTATGTACTTAGTCCCTAAAGATAATAATCAAATGAATCCAATTGTCTCTACCTTTCTACTCTGAGTTCAAAACAGAGAGAGACCTAGTATAGACAGAGATAAAAATAGTAGGTTCACTTCCAATAGAGCTGAATTGGATAACAGAATTTGGAATTGAACTTGAAGTCAGAACCGTGGTTTTCCCTGTCTTTTCCCAGTCTAGATCTTGGGATCTAACCATGAGAACTGTCTGTGTTCTAAGATAGTTTCATAGCACTATGGTTAAAAGGATATTCTAGATGCACTTTTCTGAAAAAGATACTGCAATCTGGATTTGTCTCCTTTGTTTTTATTTTAATACTTTTTGACTTCTTCCTTAAAGTTCTGTTCTTTGGGATTTGATCCAATAATTTTTTTGGTAAGGCAATAGCATTTTCCTGATCCAAGAAAAATAATATACTCATTGGGTAGGTCAACATATTGAATAACGGAAATGCCTGTTTCAAGGACAAATTCAGTGAGGGCAATACACTAGACAAAGGGTCGTTTTCATACTGCTTAAACATGACGATAAATGACTGGCTGTGTAACCCATCTTGAGGACCTGACATCAACTAGTCTCCTCTTTCCTATAAAAGTTGCATTTCTCTGTCATGTGTAGCCTTTTCAATTCTCCAGGAGTATAACTGCAGGGTTCTCTCTACTTTAGGTGCTTGATGAGTGTGGTTTGAAATGGGCTTCATGAGGCAATTTTGCATACCCGTTTAGGACTGAACTCTCAAGCTCCAAAAATCTGAATGCGATTTCTGGTACCTCCAGTATATGATAACTCAGGCAAGCGTATCAAACTTTCTCAGGATCAATTTCTCTGTCTGAGAAATAAATAATAGCATCTGCATGCTTAAGTAGAACAGAGTCTGTCTTAGTCATTATTTATTTATTTCCTTACTTATTTTTATTTTTTTTAAAGAGAGAGCAAGAGACAGAGAAAGAGAGGGAGAGAGAGAGAGAAAGAGGAAAGAATCAACTTTATTTCATTTTGTGTATTTTTTCATCTGGACATTTGTTTCTCCAACACTTAGCTGTGTATTTGGTGCTGGGGTTTGAACCCAGGCCCTCACACATGCGGGGCAAGCACTCCAATCTCTGAGCCACCGCTCTAGCCCCTCTTTGTCAGATTTAAATCATAAAGTTTGTCTGGTCACTCCTAGTCACCAAACCCTCAGTTTAGTAATTAATATATCTACTCTAGGATAATAATGGTAGTAAAAAGTATCAAATTTCATTTAGAGTTGAAGCTTCACTTTCCCTTTTCAAGGGCCAAGAGGAGGGAGCAAAGTCAATTTCTCCCTCTTCCGCTAAGTTTCCGTCCCTTCTCAACTAACTTAGTAACCACAGGATATTTTCTTTTTCCCATTTATGATCTGCAGGGTTGGGAAGCAGAATGGATAGGATATAAAAAGCCATGCTGGTTTGGTTCTTCTTTTGTAATTTTTAACTCTTACCTTTTCTGGATATATTAGATGTTCCTTCCTTCTTTTCTCTATTTCTCCATTTTTCTCCTCTACCTTTGCCTGTCTGCCTCCCCTACTGATTCACTCACTCCATCTTTTCTTCCCCCCTTCCTTCCTTTTTTATTTCCTCCTTCCTTCCCTTCTTTCCGAACTTATTTGCTTCCTTTTTCTATGTTTTCCTTCAGCTCCCTTCATGCAAGTTATAAATTCTCCCTTTTCACTTTGGACTGTGATTTTACTTGTGTTGATGGTTAACTGAGTATGAGGATGGTTAACTGAGTATGAGATCAAAAAATTCTACCTAGCTGAATTATTTATCACTTATTTATTCATGTATTAAATACCCTTTCAACTGATACTGTTACTCCATGAAAGCAGAAATATCTATCCTCTTGGGTATACCAACCCAGCACCTAGTGTTTACCAGGTACTCAGATCATGGATGTGTGCAAGAATTCAAGCAACGTCATATGTGTGCGCAGTGCTTAGGGTGCAATCTGTGCAGCCTCAGTGTGCATTTGTGTATCAATTGCTTCTGCACTGAAATGTAATACATATCCAATTTTATCAACCTAACTTTATGATGTGTTATAACACTCTACATTCATAATAAAGCTGGGGTGCTGGGGTGGTAACTGCAGCTCAGTCCAGATTTGACATTAGTTGGGATCATTCTTCTTTGCTTTCTAAGACTAAGAGAAGTGTCACATGGTGGCAAAATCAATGCTTCCTCTGGTTCTTTCCTGGTCCAAATCCACATATTTAGATGTTTTATACATATAAAGTAGGACATACTTGTGAAACACTTATAGAATAAAGGTACTATAAGGTTCTAGTACTAAATTTCTTACTTTTATCCAGGCCCAGTTCCTCATGTCTAAGCTTTTAGACACCATACTAAAACACTTCAATTATCTGTTACAAAGTACACCCAACAGCCCACAAAATACAGCCTTTGAACGACCACTTTGAAAGAAAAAAATATTGCCAAATTAAAAAGTAGGTTAAATTTAAAGTTTGGAATGGTATTATGTCAACAGAATATTTTATTTATTTTTTTCCTCAGTACTTCTCACTGTACTGTTGTGAGGAGATTTATTGGAATTTCATGGAAACAAGAGCTAAGATTCTTACAAAGTCGAAGCTGGCATGGTGATAATTTGAGGCAGAAGGAGTTTGCAAAGCAAACTCCAAAGCCTGGATCTCCTGACTATAAGTCCATTTGCCTTTTCTTCTTTCAACTATGCTGTGATTACTTATATTATCATAGAATATTCCAGCAGCAGGTTTTTGTTGCTTTTTCAAGTTTCTTGGATTCTATCACATAATACAATTTTATGTACCTAACTTATAATTAAAATATGATATAGCTTGCAAGTTTTGCCTCACAGTTGTTTAAGTAAATACATAGATAAATAAATGAATTGATAAGTAAATACTAAATGCAGTCAGAAGGCTCTTCCCCTATCCTGTGTCATTCATCTACTGCTCTTTCACTTATCAGAGCAATTTAGTTTGTTTAATTTCCATAACTATGGTAACTATATGTGTTTCAAGCTTTTATATGAATATTTTACTTTGCATATCTTTATTTAGCTTTTCTTTGTCCTTCAGGGTTGTAAAATGCAAATGTCACTCATATTAAGCATGTTACAATTTTTTATATGAATTTTAAATAGTTTATTCTTATAAAAGGTGCAGTTCAAGTGTTTCTGCTTTTGCTACCAGGAACAGTGCTACAAAAAATATCTTCATGCAGATAAAAACTTCTTTAGGATAGACATGTGTAAATGCCATAGCCATGTGATAGGGTGTATATATATTCTAATTTGTTAAACTTTGTTGAATTAAGCTCTGAAGTGATTAAACTAACTCAAACTTATAGCAATAAGAGACTTTATTTTCTCGTAGCCATGACAACATTTGATAATTGAAAATTATTTAAATATTGTCAATCTGGGATAAAATGGATTTTATTGTTTTGATTTGTGTTTTTCTGATCACTAATAAGGTTAAAATCTGTACACATATCTATTAATAATTCAGATATATTCTTACATAGCTTGGCAATTATTTTCTATTTGATTGTTATTGTTTTTATCTTTTATTAATATGGGGTTATTTATATATTCTGAAAACACATCCTTTTCTGATAATGGGCATTGCAAATATCCTCTACCAGTCTTCTAGTCTTCAGGTTGTCTGTGCACATAGTTTATTATTAATATTATATGGTTAAATTTTAGCAATCCTTTGCCACTAGACTGTGGACTTCAACAGGGCTTCTCTTTTCTCCCTTCTTATGTGGGACAGGATGCCTAGGGTGGGATGGAGTTTGGCCCTTTCTTGCCTCAGGCCGGTTGTACTCTAATAATAAACCATCAGCTTAGGCCCTGGTTGACTATTCTTTCTGAGGTGAAGATTCTTATTAAGAACAGTGTTCTGTCTTAATTTAGAACAGTTCTTTTTCCCATACACAGGAAGTATGAGGAGATATTTCTTTGATATTTACTGCAAAAATTGGTTGAGTTCATGGAGGTAAAATACATAGAAACCGGGGCTTGTGTAAGACTGGGTACTCATGATCCTACCCTATGCTTTCTTCTGCAGAAGTTTCTGCTCCATAACTTATAATTTTCTTAATTCATCTATTTGTCTCTTTAGTCTTAGGAGCAGTAGCTTATTCTGCAACCTTAGGGTGTGGCTGGAAAGTGTCCTCAAAAATTCAGAAGTTGGGACCATATTTCCTCAATCGTGCATTTTTGGGATGAAGGGCAAAGAGGCAAGTATTTGGATCAAGGGAGTGGAATCCTCATAAATCTATTAGTACCCTTTCAAGTGAGTGAGTTCTCAGAACTGGATCAGTTTTCACACGAGCAATTTGTTAGAAATAGCAAGTCTATCCCTTGTATTCTTTTTGTTCTGCACGGATCTGTTTGTCTTTTTGCTTTCCACCATGAGTTGAATTAACGGGAGTTTTTCACTGGATGTGGTTCCCATTTTGGACTTCAAGTCTCCAGAATCACAAACTAAATAAACCCTTTTTCATTACAAATTACCCAGTCTCATGTATTCTAATATATCAACAAACCATCACTTCTTTAAGACTTTAAGAAGAGTCTTTTTTTCATCAATTTGTTTAAGTTTATACTTGTTTTTAGGACATAGTGGTGACTTACATTTCATTACAATGTAGAATTGAAAGCCCATTAATTTGACCATTAATTTACAGGGCAAGTTTTCACTCTTTTGCGAATGTTTTGAGAAGCTGTGTATGAATCTGCTGTCTTAAAGACAATCTATGTTTGGTGTAATAGTTTCAGATTTTTCACATTTGATGTTTTTTAATCTCCATTTTGTTTTTGTATATGGTTTGAAGTAAGAATATAATACATACATAATATACACATATATTTAATATATATTTAAATACTTATATGATTGACTAGTACATCTTTCTTCACTGATTTGAATATCACTTCTATCATGTGGTTAAGATATATTTTATCAGCTTTCTATTGATTTTTCTATTTCTACCAAAATTTAGAAAGAATTCTCATAGGATGACATCTCACACATTAGTTCTTTATAATTTTCTAGGCCATCATGAGACTCTTATTTTTCCATACTGTCAGAGCCTGCTGACAATCTTAATTTCCTGGTGAACGCTCGGCAGCGAAGATGCTTAAAGAAGAAAACACACACACACACACACACACACACACACACACACATACACACACAAAGAAGCTTTTTTTTTTCCTATTTCTTTCCTCTTTATTTTTGGTCAGGTCCTCCTTATATTTTCCCAGAGTGTTTTTTTAACACGAAGAAGCAAAAACAAGCCCCCAGAATACACCATGGTTCTCAGGCAAGCATAAACATTTCTAAGTTCACAGTGAACTTTTAAAAACAACACCTGTTTAGGTTGCAGTGCCCCAGGTTCCCAGCTATTTCCTGATACATGTGGTCAGCTGCTTCTCAACAGAATTCTTTGTTCCCTTATCTTAAGCAGGTCAAGAGCAGGTCAAGTCATGGCATGAGCCACGTTTGTGAGCATGCGCACACACCATACAAAATTTTTCACTCATTTAGCAAGATCTCTAAAAACTGTTATCTGAGATTTTTATTGAAACCACCTAGAATTTATTATTTTTATCTATAAATTGGGGCAAAATAAGTTGTCTAGGTTTCTGTATATTTATTCTGCATATTATTATATACATTATAATCATATTATGCTTAATCTCTTCTTTCAAATAATACCCAAGTCACCTTGAATGAAGTTTTATATTTTACCCAACTTGGCTGTTCTTAGTGTATAGTTAGGCTCTAGATTTTTTTCTCAAATGGCTAATAACATCCCATACGTATCATTTCATTAGCTTACTTTGTGAAGGGAATTTTCATTTTTAAACTTGTGACAAAAGCATCACTGACTTTAGATTTTATTGATGTTGACTTATTGGACTCTGAGTGATCTTGCTGCGGTAGTTAGATCTATAGATAACAATGATTATCTATTGTTATCACAATTATTATGCTATGAAATTAGCCCTCTTTCTCCTTTGATATTTTCTGCCCAAAATACTTCAGTTAAAAAGAAAGAGTTTCTCAGATTCAGTCCCATATTTCAATGTGAAATTATTGAATAGCCATGTAATAGCCTCCAACCAGGTCTTCAAGAACTTAAGAAACTTTTATTACCAACTTGGTATAATCCTAAGTAGTTTTCTGAGTTTCTTCTTACATGGAACCATAGGATGCAAGGATAATATTAAATACAAATGTATGAGCTATCTACCAATGCCCAGAAAAATTATCCTAACAATGGTTTAAAGGTTAATACTAAGCTCTTTATTAGTTATCAACTGATGCTTAACAATTTAAAGCATAGTGTCATAACATAAAAATAAATATTCATTATGTTACATTGTTTGTTTATATTAGAATTAGAATTCCAAGGATGATTTAGCTGGCTGGTTCTGGCTCAGTGTTTTAAGCAATGTCTGTCAAGATGTAGGCTGCAGCTACAGCTAACCAAGGGCTCAACAGGAAGTGTGAGTGCAGTGGTCCACACACAGGGCCCATGGCAAAGGCGGGGGCTTTCCACCAGCTGCTAAGCAAAGGCCTCTTTGCCTCACTAACTGGGCCCCTCCGTAAGTCCGCATGAGTGTCCCTTTTGCAGAACAACAGGTTTTCCCAAAGGGATTTATTTAATGCTAAGCAAAGCAGAAATGCAACATCATTTATGAACTAGCCTCGGAAGTAACAATGATTATTTCTGTATTTTTGTTTCGTACACAGGTCAGATCTATTGATATGGCAAAGGATTACAAAGGAGCATGACTTTCAAGAAATAATAATCATTGGAAACAGAGCCCTTTTAATGGCTGGCTAATACAACATATGTACTAGGAATCATTTCAAAGTTCTCACCAATATGCTGGCAAATAATTAAAATATGTGTGTCAATCAATAATATCACTGCATGCCACAATCAATTCTTTTGGTGAAAAACGAGTTTCTTTTTACAGATTGTTTATGATATAATTTAAACTCAAAAATTTAAAAGATCTAGTTTTTCCAATTTAATTTGTTATCTTTATGTAGAATTAGCACAGTCTGAAATTTCTTAACTAGTACTCAGAATAAATACCCTAAAATAGCTGCTATTGGATTATGAATTCCACATCTACGTAAAGTAGCTTTTTCAGTCCTATCCAGTCTTTCTTTTTCAAGTGAAAAATCGAGTTTTCATCTTTTAATTTAATCATATATTATTGCCTCAAAGGTATTATTTTAAATGTCTATTTCCATTGCTTTTTTTTGGTCAGGGTTCTTTAAAAACCAGAACTAATAGGATATATGTGTAATTATATAAAAGGAGATTTATTATGGGAATTGGCTCACATGCTTGTGAAGGTCAAGATGTCTGTCTGAGAAAAAAAGAACCAGAAAAGCTATGATGTAATTCAGTCTGTGTCATGAAGACTTGAGAATCAGAGGAGCCTACAGGGTAACATATTTTGAGACTGGAGGTCTGAGAAACAAACAAGCTACTGGTTTAAGTCTTGGATGCTGAATACCCAAGAATCAGAAACCCTTAATTCTGAGAGCAAGAGAATGAATATCACAGTTCCAGGGGAGAGAATAAATGTACATCTCCCACACATTTGTCAAAATTTGGAGTTTCAAAGAATTAGATGGTGCCACCAACTTTGGTCAGGGAAGAGCTGGTCTCATATACAAATGCTCATCTGTTCCAGAAACACCCTCACTCACACACCCAGAAATATTTTGCTATCTGGCCATCCCTTCACTCAGTCAGTGTGATACATAAAATTGACCATCACATATGCTTTTATTGCATTATCCTTCTGTCATGGAATTAATCTTAATTCACATAAGTTTTTATTTTCTATGCACCTGCACAGGCTTATACTCTAATTAAAAAATAATTAAAACTATTCAAATTACATGAATATGACTCTGCATTCTATATTATATATATAGTGAATATAATACAATATGAACTAATGTATATTTGAGATCTGAAAGGTTATTAGTACAAATGTTTACAAAAATATTGAGTAACTATTTTAATGTACTTTAATTTTAATCAGTTTTCTCAGAATAAAAATTAATAACTTTTAGTCTAAGTGATTTAGTTCTTTAAAATATAAACTTAGCTTAAAATATTATTATCTTTTCTAATGATTTACTTCTTTAAAGCCTTTTATTGTTTTTGTTGTTGTTATTGTTTGTGCTTTCCTTGAGCAAAATTTCTTTAGAATTCAGACCGCTTTTTGTTTATAAAGCCATAAGTTCCTGTTCAATAATAGTGCTCATATTACTTAAAAGTATATTCATTTTCCTTTGTAGTTCTACTAATGGCTGTATTATGTTTTTATATATATATATAATTTCTATTTCAGTGACTGGAAAGATGATTTAAGGAAAAGGGATATTCATTTGAGTATGATGGAAAATGTACAGTGAAAAGTTTCCTTATGAAAACTATTTGCATTTAAGATAGTCAGAAAATGGATTTGCAAACACTGGTGTCAAAAGGTCCAGACATAACATGGGCATCCTAGAAAACTTTGTGTGTGAATATTCAGCTCACAAATAATGTAGCAGGAGAAGGAAAAACCAGAGCTGGAGAAAACGCTGACAGATGGCCAATTTGCGGATTCCTTTTTCCCCATAATGAAGCAGGATGCTCAGCTAGAGTTGTAAGCCAGGTATTAATAAATTTTTCACTTATGAAGGCTAATAAAGGTTTATTGCTGTAATGGGTAATGTTTCTATTTGCTGTAAGGCATCAGACATTTTATTCAAATATTAGATTACTAAAAGTAAAGTAGCATTGTCAGCAAAACAAAATTAAAATAAATTTAAAGATAATGCAACATTTTTTTAAAAAAAGGTTCACCTCAAAAATAGTTAAAGGACAATTTGTTTTTAATTATAGCCCTGGGCAGTCTTTGTATTAAATGATGAACACTCACACACACATACATACATTTATATGTTGTCTACATTACACATCAAACACATTCATTTATATACACCTGTGCATAAAACTACATTGGAGAAGTTTTTTTTTTGAGTCAAGTATATTTATACACTGTAAATAATGTATCTTTTGATGGTCACTAAGGTATGATCTCTCAGGTCATTCTTTAACACTTGACTTCATGATACTGAGTCTGGGACTTTTCAGTCCAAATTTCTGCTTTGCTAGCAGTCTCTCCATTAAACTTCACCAGTAGAAGCTGCAGGAGGGAGACTGGGGGGCTAGGGATGCATTCCTTCTGCTTCCACTTGGCCCTGTGTTCTTGCTAGGATCACTCTAGCAGCAACATTCTCTTGCAGCAGCCAAAGTGCCTTCTTGCAGCAGCATTCAATCGAACTTACAGTTTGTTAATAGTTGCAAGATGAGGCACAGACATTGCAGCTTAGAAGTTGGATCCCCAGTTCCATGGAACATTTCCTCCAAGCTCAGATGCACCAGTACCAGATGAGCAGCCGCTCTTCAGAGGTCTGCCTGTCATCTCCTAAGGGCTCCCACTTCTTTCAATTGCCCATATCTGCATGTTCTAGCTGCTTCTTGCAATGCTCCCTACAAGGTAACTTCTCTTTTTGCTTTTTTAATTACTAATTTCATAATTTCACATCATTCACTCTTTTTTTAAGAGAGAGAGAGAGAGAGGGAGAAAGTGAGAAAAGAGAGATACTCAACTTTATTTAATTTTTCATCTGGCCTTCATTTATCCAACACTTAGCTGTGTACATGGTGCTGGGGTTTGAACTGCTAGAATAAATAAATAATATAACAAACATTATTTTCTGCAAGTATTTAGTACAAAACAATCAATGTTATCAGCAGCTTTTGAAGACCAAGATGATAGTGACGTAGTAGAGTTTAGGGTGTGATTTGACATATCATTTACTTGTCAATGGAAGCCATTCGTGGCTTCAGAAACCTTAGTAGACTTGCTAGAAACACATTTAATTTTTATAACGGCACCGGTGTCCCCTTGGGGTGGGGAATTCGATATGATTTATATAATATAGATTTTTATTGGCATAGGGCTTTTATGTGCCACATTACATCTTTTAGATTGATCTGAGGGATAAATGCTAGAACTAAATAATCATACCAGTGAAAAACAGATTGAGCTTACCCATATAGGAAGTTAGGGAAATTTGTGGATCTCAAACTGACTTAGAACATACTTGTGACTTTGGTAGTGTCTTCTGTAACCCTTTCTTTATAATCTCCTAGTTTTATTTACCTGTTGGAGGAATGCCACAAGTGTACATTTTGAGTTACATTAAAATAATCATTGTCTTTCCTTTTAAATGCCCATGTATGATTGTGCTTTGGTTATAACTCTCCTGCCACGTGTTTAAGACCAAACCAAGTTTGTCAAAATTGTCTTTCTTTGCCTATCTATTCCGAGGTCAGCTGAGATTCCTCATGAGGTCACCTTCAGGGATGTGTGAGAGCATCTTGGTTCCTTTACCCTTCCTTTACCAGTGGAGTCATCTGGCAGGATGGGTCAGGGTCTTGTTGACCATATGCAGCTTCCCTTGGAAGCATCAGGGACATTTCCCTTTCCAATGACCATCTTCTTTGCAGACTGTGCACTGGTTGGCTTAGAGAAGTCCCATTTTCCCCCTGAGTTTTGGCTGACCAAAAAGGCGAAGGGCCAAAATGTTGACTTTTTGTTTAACCCTTTAATTTCCTTAAATTTGGTATCCTGGTTTTGGTATTAAAAATCCAGCAGGCCAGTTTTACCAGTCTTAAAGTGGGAGTACTGGGCTTTAATTTTAATGTGTACAAATTTATAGATACCCCTTTTGTTTAATTAGGATCCTGCACTTCCAGTTTTACTGGGAATGTCAGAGAGGTTTACAGAGAGTCTCACCCAGGTCTACTTCTGACTGACAGCAAGATGATATCAGACATTCAAGTCCTTACTGCCATGGCAACTCTAGGTCACTTTGGCCTATGTTAACAGGTACTAATTGGACTCTGGTTAGGAGGAATTTTCCTTCTCTCCCTGAGTTTCAGGGAGAAACTCTGCATCACTAGCACATTGAGATGGTGTCCTATTTCCAGGCACCCCTCTGCCTTGTGGAGACTCTACTCTACTTCGTTAAATAAATCCTACTTCTTTTACTCTTCCCTTTTGTGATTGTCTATGGATTTTAGTCTTCAAATTCTCGAGACAAGAACCCAGAAGATTGGCACCAAAATACTGGGTGTGTTTGAACATCAAGAGCTGCAATGCATTACTTAACAGTAACAAGGGACAAACCCAGCTCTTACTTGGGTAGCTGCTAACACTATTTCAGCCACAGAGATCTGCAGCCAGCCTGAATTCCCAGTTTTAACTGGGAATGATTGCAAACACTAAAAACAGGCTGTTTTGGTTGCAGAAATCTGCAGTCAGCCCAAACTTCATTTCCCAGTAGAAGCAGAGAATCCAACGTCATTCTAAAACTCCTGCTTCAAAAGTATTGTTGGTTATTAAACACATGAACGATGTTCTACCACATTTATTTATTAAAACCTAATTGAAAAATCACCTTTTACCTATCATATTTGCAAAGTTCAAAAAATTTTATTAAACATTGTAGCACAAGCGTAGGAAGTAACAAGGATGCTCAAATATTTCTGCTAGGAGTATAAACAGTGACATACTTTATGGTGAAGCTTGTGATTTCCATAAAAATTGCAAATATACATATATATATATATATTCATTTTGTTAAGTTATTGAACAAACTTTTTATTTTTTATTTTTATTCTTTTGTATCAGGGATTGAACCCAAGGATGCTTAACCTCTGAGCCACATCCCCAACCCTTTTCTAGTTTTTATTTTGAGATAGGGTCTCCCTGATCTGCTGTCTGGCCTTGAACTTGTGATTCTTTTGCCTTATCCTCTGAAGCCACTGGGATTACAGGCATGTACCACCACTCCTGGCTCAACGTAGAAGTAGATATAGTATTTGATGGATGTGGAACATTACCAGAAGCCACTTGGCCAGGCAGCAAACCCCTTACTCACTGTTTGGAAATCTACTGACTCTGACCCTCATCTTGGAATCTGTTGCCTTGGGTCCTTATCAGAAGATCCCTACTCTACTGAAAAGCTAAGTCTATTAGCCACCCTACTGAAAAACCCAGTTTAACCTGCCCCACCACCCGCCCCAATTCAGCCCATCAAAGATCACCGATCAGAAAGCCAAGCAGTCATTTACCGCTTGGAAAGTGTGCCTCTGCTACTTTTGCAATAAATCTCCTTGATCAGTTGAGGTCTGGATCCTTTCTTTCTGCACCTTTTATCCTTCTTTTCATCCTCTTTTTCTTTCAGTCTTTTAGGTATCAAATGACTAATTTGTTAATATAGAAGAGTACAGATAACTTTTTTTCTTAAATGAAATTTGTAGGTTTCTGGCTCAGTGGTAGAGTATATGAGTAGGCCCTGGATTTAAAAAAAAAATTAAGTAGTTTTGAAAGATATTAATGATGTGTGATAGCACACCATAGATTACAATGCAGTTATAAACAAAAAGAAGTTCCTTACAAACTAATTCAAAATGATTTATCTGATACTTAGTACATTAAAAAGGAGATCCAGAAGAGTATTTAAAATTATTCATCTGTTGTGAATACATTGGTAATTAACAAATTGATTACGGTGACAACAACTGTTCTTCATACTTTCTGTGTTCATGCCTCTTCCTATATGCTTTTCTCACCCCTCTCCTCAAAGTAGTAGTTTATTTCTCTATTTCATGATGACCTGCTTTCGCAAATCAATGTGACAATTAACAATCAGCCTTTGCTTCAAGGAGACTTGCATACTTCTGATACTTTTATTAGAACTATTCCACTGTCTTGTAAACAAGACTAGGGCCAGCCCCAGCTGTGCCCAGCTGAGAATTTGCCAAACATAAAACATGCAAATAGAGCCATTCTAGGCACTGAGTTCTAGTCAAGTCACCAACTGATACATCACAGGAACCAGAGCTCCTGTGAAAGGAGCTTAGGGAGGAGCATGCAAACCTCCTGCCTGCAGACTTGTAATAACAAATGCAGATTGTATTGAGGCACTGAGTTTCAGGATACTTTGCATAATAGTTAATTAATATCTATCGGATGGAGGACAGAATATATGTATATTTTTTCCTGTATGCATAGACTATCTCTACACACAGGTAACTGACAATATTGATCATCTTCAAGGAGGAAAAATTGGACTGTGATGGACACAAAATGATAGGCAGCCTTTCATTGTATATCTTTTGAAGTTTGGACACAAATATGAATTATATATATATATATATTTTTAAAACACATGTTGAAATTATTGATCTAAGTTAACAAAACAAAATAAAAAAGGAGATAAGTAGAGGATCTCCGGTGTCAGATATATCTACATTCAAAATATGTTGCACCAAACTCTTCTCGGAGTCAGTAAAATGGATATAATGTACCACTTCAGGTTTGTTTTGAGGATTACTAGGTAATTTAAGGGAATTTATTAGGAGAAAAATATTTCAGTGACAGGAGGTAGACAGATTTGGTTTTTCTGGAGTACCCTATCATAAGCACTGTGCCCTCAGGCTAATGGGACCTCTGTGTCCAAGAGAAGGGGACTGTAATAGAAGAGTGTAAGTAAATATAGTTTACTTCATGCTTACTGTTCCTGGCCCTGCTATTTCCACTTTTGATTATTTAAACATAATGTGGATAAGTAAAATTATATTATCTGGAAATCAGAAATCCTAAAAAGAAATAAACAAACAAAAATATCAGCAACCTTAAAAATGAAGATACATGTAATTTATTTCTGTAAACAACACAATTCCAAATATACCCTTAAATCCAAATGAGAGGAGATAAAAATTGTTTAATATCCTCAGTAAGAGAAAATGAGCATCATAATTCATTCATTTTTCTTAGGATTGAATTACTTTAATCAGACTGACATCTGACTTTATTAATATTTTAAAGTCTGATGATTAACTTGCTGAGGAAAATACATCAATATATTATTTTTAAATAAAAGTCATCTTTCTAAATGATGAAACCAGAATTAACATTTTTCACTTACTATTCACTTTTCCATACATTCCTTCTTTATAAGAGACTCACAAATATTTTATCTGGAGCAAATACAACATCTATTATTTTGTATGATACTACTCAATGTTGAGGAAATGATGGAAGAACATTTACCGTAAGTGACCCTGGAAGTAATTGTGAATAATTAAATTTTCCTGAACTTATTTTGTATATAATCTGATCTACCACACAGACAAAACATTTCATTTCCCTATTTAAAATTGAATTCAAGAAATAATATGAACATTGAAAGATTATAAACCAATTATAATATTTGCCATGGTCATTAGTCCAGAGTGGAGAAAGCAATCAAAGAATTTTTTCATTAGTATTCTTAACTATGTGCCTGACTCGAATAAAAATGTCTGAAGTTGAAAAACCCAAAGATTCAATCATTCTTCTTCTGATTCATACACAAAAAGGCTAATTCCTAGAATACATGTTTAAGGAATTGAATGAAAATGGTGTCCTCAATACTTTCAATTATCCTGGACGCTTTGCTAATACTATTAGCATAGAGCTCCAACTACAACATTTTCATAACTTGTTTAAGTAAGAAAATAAGATATGTATATATTATTTAGGGTATTTAATCCTTCTTTTTATCTAGGAAAGCTAATGTTCTGAATTTGTAAGTCCATTTAATAACAACTTAGCCCACCATGATAGTATTCTAATGAACTTGTATTGGTGATAAAAAGTATAGACTGAATCTTCACTAATTCCTCTCTTGAATACTAATACCTCCTTCTATAAAACTTCTCTTTCGGCTTTGTTCTCTTGGGTCTACAAACCTTAGCACATTAACTGGGGATAGCAAGAGAGCAATACACAGTTGTTGAATATTTAGTGAAATAGCAAAACATCTGCTCATTTAGTGTCCAGTATACCAAAGAAAACAGAACTACTACATTTACCTATAATATTTTTCTGTGTCTGGAAGTTTCAATTTCCCTCCCTTGACCTAATTAAGATCTGCTTTTAGAGATCCAAATTAAATTATATCTCTCTTTCTTGGATGTCTTACCAAGCAATGATCATCATGTTGAGATCTGCAGCTGATTGTTTTTCCCAAGTAATTATATTATTTTCCAAAAAAGATTTGTGCATGTGTGCTGCTTTTGAGCTAGATTTTTCAGTTCATTGAGGCCAGATACTCTGCCTTAAGTGCCTACTGAGTCCAGCCTTTCTTATACAAGATGCCAAATCATATCACAGCATTCTCTGAAGAATTTGCACATTTTCCCACCAGTGTTGACCATTCATTACATGTAGGTTGGTGTAACCATGGACTACTGTTAGTACAATATCAACACAGTTTCAAGACAGAGCTTTTGTTTCCAGACAAAAAGACAAAACATATGTATCTTGATCTTTGCCTGTTTCAGGAGCTCTTTGCAGCAGAAAAGTTTCCTTAACATTCTCCATGTTTATAAATCTTAAAGTTGCATGGTAACAAATATTGGTAAAATCTGTTAACTCATCAACTTGAACACAGACGCTATTGTTTATCAGTTATTACATAAAGCTGCTTCAGCATCATGTGGCATTTTGTCAATACATCAACTTATTGTATTTTATGAAAGTGGAATCTTTTCCATTTTATGTAGTTCTTATTGACTTATCTTCTACAATTTTACATGATTCTTACCTATTATGTGATTTTGCTTTTGTGGGCAATAACTAATAAATAACTTGTTTCTTTAATCTTTCTAACGATGAATTTAAAAATAAAATCTTTACTTTGTTTTGAGATTTCAGCTCCTTTTTAAAATAATCAGTGCCTTTATTTCTGTAATTCTGTGATTTGTTTTTAAATAAGTGGCTTTGCGTCATGGTAGTCATTGCTGTATATCCTAATTGTGTGCCACGGACAGTGTACAACAGATAGGACAACTGAGATCAGCAGACTGTGTAAGACCCAAAGATAACTAGTACTCCTGTAATGAAGGATTTCTTTTGTGTTCTCTTCTTCACTAGTGCAGTGAAAAGAACATGACAATTTTAACGTTTTAATGATAATTTTATGAAAATTAGTTTTAATTTTGATGAAGAATATTTTTAATCTATCTCACTCATCATCACCATTGAAAATGTTCCTAAATTGCAAATAATAATAAATATAGTGTAAAAGAGCATATGCACAAGTGAGAGAGAGAGAGACAGAGAGAGACAGAGAAGAGAGAGAAAGGAATAAAAAAGAAGGGGGAGGATTTCATTAAAATGGAAGCAAGACAAATTGAGTGAGAGAAAAGGAATCAAGAGGGAGAGAGGAGGGGAGGGCAGCAGGGCATAGGAAGTACTAGAGAATAAAATCTACAAACTATGATAAGTTCATGAATGAATATACAAAATAATGCATACATATATGTATGTATATATGTATAAATTATAATACCCTAATTTAAATAGTAATTTTAATACTAGAAGGGAGATCAGTGGTATAGAATAAAGATTAGGGAGAGGGAAAAAGAAAATGGGAAAATATTAAGGAATGAAAATGATCAAATTATGTTCATATACAAGTAGGGTATGAGGAATCCCACAATTATATATAATAATAATGCACCAATAAACTATGAAAATTTGCAATTTGCTTCTATATAATCATGCTTGTAACACCTAAAAGGACAAAGAAATGACATGGCAAATAGCTCATGATATATGAAAATTTTAGGATTGAAATTACCCTCTGATTTTTTATTGTAGGGGTAAATCATGTATGCAAGGGAGCTCTAGGTACCTAATGGAAGATGGAGGGACTGAAAAAATCATCAACTCTTGGTTCTTCTGTGAGATAGGTACTCATAAGTTACAAAAACAGCCTTTCTCATCCCTCATCAAATAGGTGAGTTCAAACCCTAGCACCACGTGCACAACCAAGTCCTGGAGCAATGAAAATCACATGAAAAACTAAATAAAATTTATTCACTCTCTCTCACTGTCCTTCTCTCTTTATTAAAAAAAATCAAGTTGTGCTCAGATTAATATTGAGGATTCTATTAAAATGCAAAGGAGGACAATGACTACTCATTAATTTACATATCAGTGAATATTTATTCACTTAATAATTTCAAAAAACACTTTTCAAGTACTTGATTTTGCCAAGCACATTTTTAGAAATTGCCTTTCTATTAGGAATAGCAAATGAGTATAATGGCCATTTTGTTTGGAAGTACCCTGGTATTTCCTGAGAAATATAAGTAAATATTTCATTAAAAGGAATAGATGGAAATATTTCAGTAATTTATAGTTAATATCAATTAATTACAATGAGAAATATAAATTAATTTTAACTGATATTAAAATGAGTATGGAAAAGATAGAATCATTGTTTCATTTTTACTATATTTTTCTACAATACATATTCTATTTTATATTCTAGTAACTTCTTTTTTTTTAAGAGAGAGGGATTGTGTGAGAGAGAGAGAAAGAGAGAATCAATTTTATTTAGTTTTCATCTTCTTTTCATTGCTCCGACACTTAGTTGTGTATGTGGTGCTGGGATTGAAACCCAGGTCCTCGCTCATGTATGCCAGGCAAGCATGATCCCTCTGAGTCACCTCTCCATATAGTAACTTCTTGAGGTTCATTAAATTCAGTTTCATTTCTAAAAAGATTACTTTAATTTTAACTTTTTATACACAGTAATTACAAGTTGATTTTAAAATACACTTGATGAATTTATTTTTAGAATTACTCTTTGAGATAAAGATTATTCTTCTTACTTGACATATTATAAAACAATCTCAAAAGACATTACATGATTTGCTTTAATTCACATGGGCAGGTGTAGTATCAGAGTCCCCATTGTTTTTAGTTGCAAAGCACAACTACAGTGAGGATTTAGTGTTTGGGAGTAAAGATATCTGCTGGGAATTCAAAGAAGGTAGGAACCAGTACTTATTCGTACTACATTATGATCCAGAAAACAGACTCATTATCTATGCTGAGATGTAACACCTTATTCCATGAGTATAAGCAAGGTATTATGGAGGATAAAGAAGGGGATGATTTCCCGTGTGTCCTCTCAGACCACAATGCTACGACCCTAGCAATCAACAGCAATAATCATAACAAAACACACATATTCATGGAGATTGAATAATACCCTATTAAATGAAGAACGAATCCAAGAAGACATGAGAGAAGTAATCCAAAAATTCTTGGAAGAGAATGAAAATGAAGACACAACATATCAAAACCTCTGGGACAGCATGAAAGCTTTCCTAAGAGGAAAATTCATAGCACTGAGTGCCCACATTAAAAATGAAGAGAGATCCCAAATAAATAAGCTTACACTTCATCTCAAAGCCCTTCAAA
>PVKS010024656.1:0-30802 GCA_004027875.1 Aplodontia rufa | reverse complement strand
TTTTTTTTTTTTTTTAATTAGAAGTATATCCCTAGTTTTTTGAGAATTCTCCACACTGCTTTCCGGAGGGGCTGTAGTAGTCTGTAGTCTGCAGCTCCACCAACAGTGTGTTAGTGTCCCTATCTCTCCACAGCCCCTCCAGCATCTATTATTGTTTATTTTCTTCATTTTTGCCATTCTGTGTTGCTTATCTTCTTGATAGTGTTTGAACAAAATTCCCATAGGCCAAAGCTTGAACAGCATGGCCTTTGAAAGGCATAGGAATGGAGCATTCACCTAATGACTTTTGCAGCTTTAGTATCCAAATGAGAAGGGACGTGGAGCAGATTTGTATCACAGAACAGAGCCACTGTCAACCAGCACCTTCTGTATATTGTAAGTTACTGAGACTTTGGAATTGGTGCTCCTATATACATTTATTTTTCTTCTTTTTTTGGTGCATTATAGTTCTACATAATTGTGGGATTTGTTGTTACAAATTCATGCATACACACAGTATGACAATATAATTTGGCCAATATCTGTTCCCCTCTCACAACACTTCTTGCCTCCCTAACCTCTTCCCTCTCCCTGGTTCCTTTCTTCTACTGATCTCCCTTTGATTTTTTAAAACTTTTCCAGTTTTTATTGATTATGTGGGAATTATTTAGTGTCTTAGAGGTGCAAAATATACTTTTTTATCTTCCCTTTTTTCTCCCCACTTCCCCTCCTTTTCTTCCTCTACTCTACTAGATTTCCTTTAGTTCATTTATTAATTTGTATTTCAATGGTTATTTATGTAATCTTACTCTTCCCACCCGCTTTCCTTTATTTTACTCTACCTTCCATATTTGAGAGAAAACATTCAATCTCTGAGTATCTGAGTTTGGCTAATTTCACTTAGCATGATATTCTCCATTTCCATATGTTTACGAGCAAAATGCCATAATTTCATTCTTTTCAGGAACTGAGTAGAACTCCATTGTATATATGTGTGTGTGGCTCTGTGTGTGTGTGTGTGTGTGTGTGTGTGTGTGTGTGTATGTGTACGTATATATCACCATTTCTTCATTCATCTAATGATGGGCATCTGGGTTAATTCCTTAACTTACCTATTATAAATTGTGCTGCTATAAACATTGATATGGTTATATCACTGTAGTATGGTAATTTTAGATCTTTGGTAAAATATCTAGGAGTGGGATAGCTGGGTCCATCCCTGGTTTTTTGAGGAATCTCCATGCTGCTTTTCAGAGTGGTTGTAGTAGTCTACAATCCCAACAACAATGTCCAAGTGTTCCTTTTCCCCCACCACAACCTCACCAACATCTATTTTTATATGTATTCTTTTTTTTCTATTATTTTTAAAGATTGAGAGGGAAAGAGAATCAATTTTATTTTCATCTTTTGTTTTGTTTTGTTTTTCTGACACTTAATTGTGTATGTGTGGGGTTCAAACCCAGGTTATTGTGTATGCCAGGCAAGCATTTTACTACTGAACCACTGCTCCAGTCCCTTCTTGTTTGTATTCTTGATCTTTGCCATTTTGACTGCAGTGGGATGAAATTTTAATGTAATTTTGATTTGCATTTCCCTGATTGCTAGAGATATTGAACATTTTTATGTATATTTATTGGCCTTTTGTGTTTCTTCTAATGAGAAGTTTCTGTTTAGTTCTTTTGCCCTTTTATTGATTGGATTTTTGGGGGGTTTTTGGTGTTAAGTTTTTGAGTTCTTTGTATATTTTGGATATTAGTGCCCTAGCAGAGGAGTAGCTGGCCAAGATTTTCTCCCTTTCTGATGCTCTCTTCACATTCTTAATCATTTCTTTAGTTGTACAGAAGCTTTTTAGTTTAATGGCATTCCACTTATTGAGTTGTGGTTTTATGTTTTTCACTTTGGGATCTTTTCAAGGAACTCAGTGCTTGCACCTACATGATACAGTGTTGTCGCTATGTTTTCTTCTAGCAGTTGTAAGGTTTCTGATCTAATTCTTAAATGTTTGATCCATTTCGATTTGAGTTTTGTGCAAGCTAAAAGATATGGATCTAATTTCATTTTTCTACATATAGCTAACTAGTTTCCCCCCACAATTTATGATTTTGTTTTTGAAGACAGTGTCTTTTCTCTAAGATGTATTTTTGGCATCTTTGTCAAATATCAGACAGCTATAGGTTTGTAGATTTGTCTCTGTGTACACAGAATTTTAAAATAGAAAAGCATTAATAAAGATTGAGGATGCTTATAAAAAGATTTAATCAAATTAAATTTAAACAAAATGTAATTTAAACAAATTACATTTTACATAAAACTAGAAGCAATTTTAGGTCTAGAAGAAAGCAGAGGAAATGTGACCAAGAAAATGTGAACATTGACATATCTACTATTATTACTAGTCTTTGTGTATCCTTTCAGAATTTATTTATGCATATTAAAGCTAATATGATATATTTTATTGATTTTCGGTGGGAATTTTTTTGGTGGGAAATTTTTAAGTACTGATTCAATTTCAACAATTATAGAGCTACTCAGGATTTGTATTTCTTTTAAATTCAGTTTTAGTAAAATTGTAGTCTAGTTCAGCCATCGTGTTTCTTGGGGTGAGGTATGAGTCCTTGGGGCTGGTGTCCTCAAGTGTGCCATTTTGACTCTCACACAGACATGTGGCTCCCTCCCTAGCTGCCATCAGTTGCCTTTGACAGCACCTGCTGGGGCTGCCCCAGGTAGTACTAGAACTCCCTGGCTAGAGGACAAGACAGTGGCTCCCACAACCAGCAAGCCCTCCTCTTATTTTTTATTCCTTATACCATCCATAGTTGTAGTTCTGTTTTTATTCCTAATAGTGATGATTTGTATTTTTACTATTGAAATTTCAATCACTGTTTTTGCTGGTATTTGTCTATTTTATTTATTTATTTATTTATTTTTATTTTACTAATTCCTCACCTTATCTTTATTGTTTTCTTTAGTCTTCATTCTTTTTTTCCTTCCATATTGCTCACTTTTTTTTTTAAAAGAAAGAAGGATAATGAGAGGGAGAGAGAGAGAGATAACAAAACAGAGAATCAATTTTATTTAGTTTTTCACTGGGCTTTCATTGTTCTGACACTTTGTTGTTTATGTGGTGCTGGGGTATAAACCCACATCCTTGTGCATGTGAGGCAAGTGCTAAAAATGCTGAGCCACCATTCCAGCCCTTCCTCACACTTTCAATTGAATGCTTAGCCCATTAACATGCTTTCTCCCTCAATATCAACACATTTGCTACAAAATAATGTAGATTTTGATATGTTCCTTTTTCATTATTGTCTATTTCTAATCTTAATTTTAGTTATTTCTTGTTTCTTGAATTATTTTGAAGTGAATTTAAAAATTTTTACACATATGAGGATTGTTTTGGTTATCTTGTTACTAACTTCTCTTGCAGTTAGACAATGTAGTCTGTATGATACCAACTTTTTGGAAATTTGTGGAGATTTTCTGTTTACCCTAGGTGTGATCAGTTTTGTGTGTTTGCGAATCATGTATAGTCTTCTAATTTTTGTATGTGGCGTTCTATGTCCATTGAATTGGATTTGTCAATTTTTTTGTTTGACCCTGTTTTGACTAATGTGACATGTCAATTAAATGATGAATTTTGTAACATCTCACTAGTTTGGATTTCTCAATTTACTCCTTCCTGTTGCTATATAATTTTTGCCTTATGAATTTTGAAACTATTTTATTTCAGATACTGGTTTGCGATTATCTATTCCTAGTGCACTGAGCCATTTCACATAATATAATCATTCTCTTCATCTGTAATGTTTTAGGCTAACTTTCTTTTAGATGGTGTTGGCCTGTTTTATTTTTCTATCTTTTCATTTCTAACCCTATCTTATTATTAATTGTAGATCTACTTCTATAAATAGCAAATAGTTGGGAGTTCTTTCTTTGTCCTTTTTGACAACTTCAATTTTTTAGCTGTTGGAGTTTGTTCTGTCTACTTTTGTTGTGATTTTTTTGTTTTTAGACAGACTTCTAGCATCCTCCTTACAATTAGGTATTTGTCTTCCTTATATATAATGTAGCTTATGTATCTTTGAAGTCATATCTTTCATCAGTGTTGGATATTTCACAGACATTAAATTTGTAAATGTATCTTCTCAAATATTTCTCTTTGGTCTCTTTTGACATATGTTTAAACTTTTCATTCAGTCTCCAGTTCTCTTAATCTTTTTTCACTATAATCTACAAATTCTAATTGTCTCTTTTTTATATTTTTTAAGGAGAGTGTGAGAGAGAAATACAGAATAAATTTTATTTTTTTTTCATCTGGCCTTTGTTTCTCTGATACTCAGTTGTGTATGTGGTGCTGGGGTTCAAACCTGGGTCCTCGTGTATGTCAGGTAAGAACTTTAACCACTGAGCCACTGCTTCAGCCCTCTAATTATCTCTTTAAAACTATGATTAAGCTGTTATTTAACTTATTCACTGAATTTTTTTTTTTTTTTTTTTTTTTTTTAAAGAGAGGAACAACTTTATTGAGTTTTTCACACGGCCTTAGTTGCTCCAACACTCAGTTGTGTATGTGGTGCTGGGGTTTGAACCCAGGTCCTCGCACTTGTCAGGCAAGTGCCGAAACCGCTGAGCCACCGCTCCAGCCCTCCCTATTCACTGAATTTTTGCTTTAAAATTATATCGTTTCTTTTTTAGAGGTTCTGTTTTCTCTGAAGTCTTCCTACATACTCTTAGCAATTTTTCCTCACTTTTAAAATGTGTATTCCATTTTTTTAAGAATTTACTTTCACTTTCATTTTCTTTATGTGTCTTGAGTTACCCAATGCAAAATAAAAATTTTAATCTAGCATCACTAAATGAAGTAATTTAGTAAGTTTGTCTTATTTTAGGTTCAGGGTCTTTTGTTTTTCCTTAATAAGATAATAATATTTTGAAGTGATATACCTAATAATGATCAAATTGGATTAGGGACAGAGAGAGACAAGTAGGAGACATCTACATGATAGAGGTACCATGTTGTATAATTATAGATTGGGAAATATATGTTAAATAAACACATCAAAAAGATAAAAGATAAGTCTGTTCTGTGTGAAAATCAAGGAGTAGTTTAAAATACACCAAGTTTCAATTTAAGGGATGAGAATGATTTTTGCATTTATGAATTTATTGACTGTAGAATGTGAGTGATAGTAGAACATTTAGGATATGAAGATACATTAGGTAGGAGAAAATATAGTTCTAACATACAATAGTAAATATCAGTCTAGCATGCAAAAGTAAACATTTAGCCAAGCATGCTGGTACAGGCCTGTAATCACAGTGACTTGGGAGGCTGAGGCAGAAAGCTAAAGTTAGAGCCAGCCTCAGCAATTTAGCAAGACCTTAAGCAACTTAACAAGACCCTGTCTCAAAATAAAAAATGAAGCTGGGTGTAGTGGTGCATGCCTGTAATCCCAGAGTCTCAGGAGGCTAAGGCAGGAGGATCTCAAGTTCAAAGTCAGCCTCAGGAATTTAGTGAGGTCCTCAGCAACTTAGTGAGATCCTCTCTCAAACTAAAAATATAAAAAGGGCTGAGGATGTGGCTCAGTGGTTCAGTGCCCCTGGGTCCAATTGCTGGTACCAATAAATAAATAAATAAATAAATAATTGGGGCTGGAGCGGTTGCTCAGTGGTTACAGCGCTTGCCTGGAATGTGTGAGTACGTGGGTTCAGACCCCAGCACCACGTGCATGGTTGAGTCTGAGCAACGGAAGCCACATAAAATACTGAGAAAAGTTGATTCTGTCTTTCTCTCCCGCCCGCCACTGTCACTCTGCTTTTTTTAAAAAAAAATTAAAATAAACAATGGGGATGTAGCACAATAGCAAAGCATACCTGGGTTCAATCTCCAGTACCAAAAAAAAAAAAAAAAAAAAAAAAAAAAAAAAAAAAAAAAAAAAAAAAAAAAAAAAAAAAAAGAAAAAAAAAAAGAAAAGTAAATGAAAGAGTTAAAACCAAGAGAGTAGACAAGCCTCCAAAGAAATTAAGTTCAAAAGAGAAAACACAAAGTGCTAGGGACTGATACTGAACTATAATCAATATTAGGTCCTAGAAATAGATATAGAATCCATTGTTCAAGACAGTGTAGTTAACAAGTAATGATAAATAATCAGTGAAACAATTGCTAAATTGACTGAGATGGTTAAGTGTTACTATTTTTCTCTACGGAATTTACTTGAGGCTCTTGTGTAGGCATGTTCTTTTTTTTTTTTTTTTCCTTAACAGGCCATTAGTGACTTACAGATACAATCTTAATGTCTATTTTATCTGTTACTATGTTTAAAAATGTATTGTAATAGAATCATTTGTGAAAATATTTTCAGAGCTTTAAACTGAAATGCAGCAATGATGGAAATGACCTCCTCGTCCCTAACTTTTAGTACTGTTCAATGTATAATCCATTAGTACCATTAATTTTGTTCTAGTAAGTTCAATAGACTTTTTCATGAACCTATTTTCCAGCATCCACTGACAATATAAGATAGTTTTTAGAATTTCTGGCTCACAGATAATACATTTGGTTCATAAGTGGGTTAGGTTAAGTTCACTGAGTCTTTAAAAACTTGGTTTTTCAACTAAAACTGCCCTTAATTGCCTACTTCAAGAGTACTATAGTAGATCTTTTTGGGGATGGAAGATTTCGGAGACAAGCTTTGATTTATTTATTTTTTTTCATGATCTGTGCTTCAAAGTGGATTTTCCTTGCTTTAATACACTTAGGGGAAGAATGGTAGCAATGAAGAGGGAAATCAAAGTAAGCTATGCTTTAAACAGAAAAGAAAAGGAAACAAAAGAAAAAGCAGTCACTGCCTGAAAAACAACTTTGGCCTCTTTAGTTTTATATTGTTTCAACTGAACCCTGTGTTGAACTCATTGCTGGCCAACTACTTATTTCTTACAAATAGTGCTGCTTTTTAAAATTTTGTTTTTTAGGAAAGAACAAATTAAGGTAGTCAATGTATGATTGATGAGTTACATAGACTTGTTCATTGTTGGTGTTGCTTCTTGTATGTAAAACATGAAAAGATTCTGAATAAGGACCTTTACATTCTATTTTTTGTGTCAACTATTAAAATGTAAACTAAATAGTAGGTAAAATAATATCAATAATTTGCCTTCTGTATTCCATGACCAAAATTGGGTAGCATCCAAGAAAAATACATAACTTCAAATGCATTAATGTCATATTTTTGTTCATTCTTTGATGATTTTCTTCCTAGTATAAATTTAGGGTAAGTTTTATTGGAATTAAAAAAAAACAAGAGAAAATATTTTCTCTTAAAGAACAGATTTTATGCAAGTCTTTGCTTCTAATTACTATTGATTTTCAGCTGAGGTTTTCAAAGATTTAAATTTAAAATGTGAAATTACAGGTATTAATAGGGAATAAGATGATTGTTAATATTAAAGAAATTACCAATTAATACATTAGTTGGATTTTATACAAATTGTGTTACTTTATTACTCTATTAATTGGGGAACCTAAACTGAATTTTATTTTTGGTTTAGCAAGTCACCCAACTGAATTGATACTTAAGTAGAGGAAGATTTAAAATGGCTTTATGATTATTCCTCCTATCATTATTTTCTGTACCACTCTGTTACCTTTTAAATAATGTTCAAACCTTAGACTAGAATTCAAAAATACTTCACCATTGGGGCTGGAGAGGTGGCTCAGTGGTTACAGCGCTTGCCTAGCATGCGCAAGGACCCGAGTTCGAACCCCAGCACCACGTACACAACTGAATGTTGTAGCAACAAAGGCCACATGAAAAACTAAAGTTGTTTCTCTCTCCTCCTCTCTCTCTCTCACTGTCCCTCTTTCTTAAAAAAACAAAAACAAAACAAACAAACAAAAAAAACTTAACCATCTGTCTCTGGTCTTCCTTTCTAACTTAATCCCCCCACTACACCTAATAAATTATATTGCTTCCCAAAGGCACTCCTTTTTTACTTGTTTTCTTTTTAAAAAAAAAATTGAGATAGAATTCATATATCATATAAAATTCACCTTTCAAAAATGTTCAATTCAGTGGCTTTACTATATTCACAAAGACATGCAACCATTACCATTGAATTAGTCAGGGTTCTTCAGAGAGACAAACGCAATAGGAGATATATGAAAGGGGATTTGTTAGCGGAATCAGCTCACTCATTGTGGAAGCTAAGAAATTCCAGGGCAAGCTGTCTGCAAGATTGAAGCACTGGGATATGGGCAGCATGGCACAATCCAAGTCCAAAGGCCTCTGATCCAGGGAAGCTCGTCCCAGCTCCAGTAGATAGAGGAAATCACTGAATGCCCCATCCGAATGGGTGGTTCCTGCTCACATCTAGGGTATATTTGATATTGTATGTATATGTGTTAGATCCATTGACTCACATTAACCTCCTCTGGGAATATCCTCACAGGCATACTGAGAAAAAATTCTTATCCAGTCTCTAGTTATTCTTTAATCTAGACAATTTACCACAAAAACTTAACCATCATGATCACTATTTAACTTCTAAACATTTCTGTCAACTCAAAAAGAAATATTATACCCATTAGCTGTCATTCCCTCTTCCCCCCAGCACTGGATAACCACTAATCTACATTTTTTTCTCTAAAGATTTGTTTATTATGAATATTTCATGTAAAGACAACCATATCACATGTGGATTTTTGTGTGATCTATTTCTTACAGTATAATGTTTATGTAGTTCATCTATACAGCAGCATGAATTGGTTCTTCATTCATTTTTATGGCTCAATAATAGTCCATTGTATGGATATACCACATTTTAGATATACATTCTTCAGCCGATGGACTTTTAAATTGTTTCCCCATTTTGTCTGTTATGAATATTGATCGCTGTTGTTAATATTCAAGTAGAAATTTTTTCGTTGATACATGCTTTTAATTTTCCTGGGTATATTCCAAAGAATGGAATTGTGGGATCATAAGATAATTCTGTTTAATCTTTTTAAGAATGATTGAATTATTTTCCAAAGTGGCTGCACTATTTTATGTTCCTATCAGAAATGTATTAGGGTTCCAATTTCTCCACATCCTCATCAACACTTGTTATCATCTTTTTATTATAACCATCCTAGTGGGTGTAGAGTGATATTGTATTTTTTTTCATTTTCTCCAATGAGTAATTATTTTGCCCATCTTTTCATATGCTTATTGGCCATTGTCTGTTTGGAGAAATATCTATTCAGATCCTTTAGTCATTTCTTTTTTTAAAGAGAGAGAGAGAGAGTGAGAGAAAGATGGAATCAATTTTATTTATTTCATCCAGCCTCTGTTTCTCCAACACTTAGTTGTGTATGTGGTGCTGGGGTTTGAACCCTGGTCCTCACACATAGCAGGCAAGTACTCCAATCATTGAGTCACCTCTCCAGCCCCCTTTCATCATTTCTTAATTGAGTTATTTATCTTTATTATCTCTTGATTTGTAATAGTTCTTTAATATTCCATAAACTATGCTCTTATCAAATATGTGATGTGCAAATAATTTCCTATTATATTTTTCATTTGTCTTTCTTGTTAGTGTTTTTGAAGCATAAATTTTTTTCAATGGATTCTAATTTGACTAATTTTTCTTTTGTACTTTTAATGCCATTTCTAAGAAATCATTGTTTAAAACAATGTCTTAAGACTTAATTCTATGTTTTTTGTAGGATTAAAAAATGGTTTTAGCTCTTCAATTTAGGTCTTTTATCCATCTTCAGTTAATTTTGATATATGAGCTGAGATAGGGATAAAAAACACTTTGTTTCCATCTTATGTAAAAAACACATTTTCCCAATTTTTGCCTTTACTTAAAATTTTCTGCACTTGGGTTGGTTTTTCCCCTTTTTGAATCATCACAAAATTCTATCCTTTTTGGTCTAGCTTAAATGCCTGGAATTCTTATTAAATTAGCCTCCTTCACCCTCAAGAAACCAAGAATAATCTTATCTTCCATATGGCTTTATCTATTTTCTTTTTACAACACCTTTGTCACTTTCCATCTAGTGTTATAGATATTTATGTAAATACATTAGCATTTTATCCCTAAGGGAAAATTCATAGTTTGGTTTGTTTTCCATGGTTTAGTGTAGTGGAGGAAAAACTTTCCTTTGACCTTTAGTCCACAACTGGGTCTAAAAATTAAACTGAAAAATACAGATTAGCAGGAAAAAGAATACAGATTTATTTAATGTGGTTTTTCATGTTAAGTTTAAATATGTTTTTATTGTTTCATTATAGTTTTTTACATGCTATGAGAGACTTCATAAGGAAATACCTGACAAAACACTTTAACTCGACACTTTTTATACTAGGTTTGATGAAGAGTGGAAAGTTATGGGAAAATGTGATGGAACAAAGAAGCAGAGTTAAGAGTAGTAAATGGGGCAGGTGGAAGTCAGTTCACTTAGATTCTTCTCAGTGTCTCCTGTCCCTCCATCTTCAGAGAAAAGGATGCTCTTTTCCTCAGGTACATGGCACTTCAGGGTCTTATGACTTGCTTCTGAAATGAAGGAGGTGGTCAAAAAGTCCTTCCTGGTGCTGGAGCGGTGGCAGCCAAGTGGTTTTGGCACATTCCTTGCATGCTCAGGGACCTGGTTCAAACCCCAGCACCAGGGACAGAGCAAAGTGTTGCAGCAATGAAAACCAAATGAAAAACTAAATAAAATTGATTCTTATTGTCCCTCTCTCTTTAAAAAAAAAAAAAATAGTCCTTCTTTTACCAGTCATTTCTTAAATTCCTTAAAGTTAACATCCTCAGTATTCCAAGCCACAATATCTAAAACACCAATAGAATAGATGTCTTTAAAGGCTGGAGCAGTGACTCAGCGGTTACGGCGCTTGCCTGGCATGCGCAAGTACATGGGTTCAAACCCCAGCACCCACATATACAACAAAGTGTCAGAGCAGTGAAAGACATGTGAAAAACTCAATAAAAATTAATTCTCTCTCTCTTCCTCTCTGTCATTGTACTTCTTAAAAAAAAAAGAATAGAAGTCTTCAATGACCACTACAAACATGTAGAATATGTATTTTATTGGCCTTATATTATTTATGAATTTATTTTTTCTCATGTATAAAAATAGGGTATAGTTTTATTATAAAATAACTTTAACGTTATGGTACCATGATACAGATGCAAATTTTGATGAGATTAGAAATGGCAGCAGTAGATAAAAACATTCTCAGAGATAGAGGGGAATTCTGCATTGTGTAATTTAACTGGTCAGTTAGAGGTTATTAATAATATTGCTTATAATTTATCTTATTTTAAATATAAACCTTCTTTTACAATTGGATGCTGATAGAAAATATTGAAAAAAAGTTTACTTAAAAAATCCCTGCTGTGCTTGTTATTGGAAATATTCTGGAAAACCTGAGTAATGCATTACCCTACTAAAGAAAATTGCCTGGGAAAAGCCATGATTGGCAGTTTATGTTAAGGTTTGCAATCTTGTGTGGGTATCATGCCAAGTTTTCATTTATTCAGTTTCTTGAAAGTAGAAAGAGACTTCGAAAAATACAGGCTCACCACAGAGTTCCTTTAGAGAAATCATTGTCTTGTGAGAAAATGTCCAGCTGAGTCAGCCAATAGTTTTAGCTGGTGATACTTTCAGATATGGATGCCTGTTGCTGGGTCTTTAAGGACATTTTAAGAGGCTAGAAATTGATCGAAAAGACAACTTATTCCTTTGGTGCTGTAGATAAGCAAATGCAGTTCCATGTACATTAACTAATTCTAACTATATATGTTAGCACTTTTTATTAATAAACTAAGCAAGTTATAATATTTTACTAAAACTTTATATTCATAAAGATGTAGAGATTACTGTGGTACACATAAAATAATTGTAAATGAATATTAAAGTTTCAGCTTCACATTTTCAGAAAAATACTGTTACCAGTGTTATTTTGAATTAGTTATGAATTTCAATTATTTATTTTAATAATATTAATTTAATTTCATCATTTATTTCATTTTTAGTTGTTACTTGATATCAAATATATATTTTTCATTAGCAATTTTTTTGTTTTTGACCAAAATTTTCTTATATCCAGGCTGTATCATGTATTGTATCTCCAATATGAATCATCCACAATCGTTTTGCTAAATCAGATATATACAAAACATGCTCTCCAAATTTATTTGTGTAGGAACAGTATTGATGATGTATGGTTATAAATATATAATGTGTAAATACTTTGTGACACATAGTCAAGATAAATTTAATAAAATTACTACTTTAAAATTATTTCCAGGGCTTTGTTTCATGATATAAAATTATATGTATTTGGCCAAATTCTATGTGTATGTACCTGTATATGTGTATGCATGTCAGTGTATTTCTGCTTCTGTATGTTTTCACACAGAAATATATGATTCTATAATCCTAATGTATTTACCCACGGACTAACTTTATGACAGGTGAGACTACATTAGTGTTTGTCTTTCTACTATTACAATTTCATTCTTTTTGGTTCTAAATATTTCCATTTTTTTAATTGCATATCTTCCAAAATATATCATATATTAAGCATCTATCACATTTAAAGATCTTTCTTGCTTTTATCACTTTCCTTATTGTATGATATTAAGGTTTTTTCTTTGTGCTCAAAATTTTTACCTATAGCATGACAATTTTAATAATAACCTATTCTCTCATTGAGTGCTTTTGAAAATTAAATAGTTCGAGTACATTTTTGGAATGGTGTCTGGCTTAAATTGGCACTCTACAAGTAATCATTATTTTTTTTTAGCACCTTAATGGGACTGATTGTCTTAATAGGAAACTTAATGGTGTACATAGTTGCTCATCTTACTTCCCTTCTCCATACTTAAGAGCATAATAAAGTGAACTAGAAGTTTAGCTTGTGCCAATCTTATATAAATCCATTTTTATTTTAATATAAATATTTTAGTTATTGGTCAAAGTATTTTTCTATCTTTCCCTCTTCCATTATAGCTATTTTTTAAGTAAAATTGAAACAGCACAAAGATGCACCATATTTATCTAATGGTTTTCTTACCTTGTCACAACCTGCTAAATTCTCCTCATAGTAAAGGGTCCAGCTAGATTACAGGAAAGATTTGCAGCATAAAATGAGAAATGGCCGGTACAGGAAGAAAATGCTGTTGAAAAAGAATAGGATTCTATTAGATTATAGTCACTTACAGAGATCTGGATTTTAAACACGCTCCTTCTAATTAGAAACTTCTTGTTCAAAAACAAAAAGAAAACTGTGTAGCTATTATGGAAAACTGTATAGTGTTTTCTCAAAACGATTAAAAATAGAATTACCATAAGATCCAGAAATCCCCCTACTGGGTATTTATCCAAAGGATGTGAAATCAGTATGTTGAAGAGATGTCTGCATTTCCATGTTCATTGCGTCATATGGAAATAACCTAAGTGTTCATTGATTGATGAATCAATAAAAAATATGGTATATACATATGATGGAATACTATTCAGCCTTGAGGAAAAAAAGATCTTGTCATTTGTGACAACATGTATGAACCTGTAAGATGTTTATGCTAAGTGAAATGAACCAGCACAGAAAGACAAATACCACGTGATTTCACATTTATATGAGTGTAAGAGGTGAAAAGGAGTTGTCCAAATAATTTCCCAGAGATGAATTATGTTGAAATAATGAAAAGAGAAAGCAAAATACTGATTACTAGAGCCTGGGGAATCGAGGGTTTGGGAAGATGTTGGTGAAATTACACAAAATTTCAGTTGGGTGGGAGATATAAGTTTAAAAAATGTATTGTATATCATGGTGAGTACAGTGAATAACAGTATACCATGTCCTTGAAAATTGCTAAGAGATTAAGTTTTAAATTTCCTTTCCACAAAAAATAAGTGTGTGGGATTAAAAAAATAGCTTGATTTAGTCATTTTGCAATATACACTTACATCAAAATTTCATGTTGTGCATCATAATTACATAAAGTTTTTACTTCTAAGTAGAAAAAAAACCTGACAACTATCAATTGTAATTTCTGTACATTATTCAGCTTAATAAGTTACAAGTAGCATCCGTATACAATTTTGTTTTGTTTTGTAAGAGAGAGGGACAGTAAGGGAGAGAAAGTATCAATTTTATTTAGTTTTTCATGTGGCTTTCATTGCTCCAAAGCTTCATGTGTACGTGGTGCTGGGGTTCGAACTTGCGTACTTGTGCATGCCAGGCAAGCACTGTAACCCCTGAGCTACTGTTCCAGCCCCAGTATACGCTGTTGAGTATAACATGATTAATGTAACATGATTGATTTTGTATCTTGAAATAATTTATAGCACAGGTACCTATTGCATAGTTAGTTATCTATAAAATTTGGGACTTGATCATTTCCAATATGGGTCAAGTTTGTCAATGGGACTCTCAACTCTTTTTTTTTTTTAATGTGCTTTCTCACTTTTTCTCTCCACTAGTAGCACTCGTCTTTTTTTCTCTCAAGCACCAATATGTTTTTAGAAAAGAATATGATGCATTCAGTTGAGTGGAGTTGTATCATTTTCTGAAGCCACAAATGGTGTAGTTTGTTTACCCTTTCTAGAGTATGTGATTTTAATAGAGGTGAAATCCGTTGAGTAACTTATACTGCATATATTAAAAAACTAAGCTAAATTATTTCTGAATTCATTAATAAATTGGTGAGATTCAATTTTAAACTTCTGTGAAAGGTTATTTAAGTTTTTTCAGAATATGATATGCAATCCCTTAGTAAAACTGATAACTCACTCATGAAGATTCTTATGCAGTGATTTAAAATTGGGAGAATGTGTTATATTAATGAAGTTACTTATTTTTATTGAGCTCTTATTATGTATTATGCATTCTAAGTACTGAAGTATAGCAATTAATAAAATTCCAGCTCTCTTGAAGAAATTACATCTTAAAAAGGGACAAAGATGGAAAGAAAGATAAATAAATATAGAATAAGGTAGATAGTGATAAATGCATAAAGGTAATACAGTCTGGACAGCCATATGAAATATGTATGTTGGTGGGAATTGCTGTTTTACATAGGGTGGTCAAGAAGGCCTTTCTTAAGGTGGCATTTTGTTAGAGGCTGAAGTGAAGTGATAGATTAACTAAGCCATGTGGATATGGGGAGAAGTCATTCTGATTAAAGGGAATAGGAAGAAGAAAGGTCTGGAGTCAGGAGCAAGCTAAACATATTCAAGGAACAACTAACAGACTAGTGTGGCAGTACTAAATGATGGGGGAAAAGACCTAAGATAAGATTATGAAAGTTCATGGACCAAATCATTTATGACATTGGAGAGCACGGTAAAGATTGTCTTTTACTCTGAGTTAGAAAAAAAGGCAGCAAAGGATAATTTTGGCTTCTAGATGGATAAAGTATTGTAAAGGAGCAAAAGTGAAGGAGTTACCATTTAAAAGTTATTCACTATTTCTACTCAGACCCAATAGGAACTTGGACCAAAGTAGCAGCAATGGAGGTGATGACTAGTCACATTATATACTTAGAAGTTAAAGCCAACCGATTTTTGATAATGTATTTTAGGAAATATGAGAGAAAGTGGTTAATGATAATATCAGTTTCAAGCTGCTTGTTTGAATAGAGTACTTTTTACAAAGGAAAACATGCTTGAAGAACAGGTTTATAGGGGAAGATCAAGAATGAGGTAGTATGGGTGAATCTAATCTGAGGGGAACCTCTGACTTCCACGAGACATCCCATTAACTTGGGGCTTAAGTAAAGTGAAACATGGAACCATGGGGAATCCAAAGGGGGCAAACCATGGTCTGGCACCATTATTGGCTTGTTCTGACATTACACTGCTGTTCTTGATTGATGATGAACCCCTCCTAATTGTAAGACCATGTCTATTGAATAAAAAAAAATATGATTTTTAAGTTGTTAGTCTTAAAAAAAGTTTTTTATCTTAATTTTGTTAATTTTAAGATGCTTATTAGATAGCCAAGAGGAAATGTCAAGTAGTCAATAAACGGATATTCAGTAAGGAGAATGGCATTGGAGTTAACAATTTGTGGGACATCAGTATATGGATGGCATTTGAAGCCATTGAGCTAGATGAGATAATCCAGGAAGTAAACTGTATGTAGAGAAAAGAAGTGTTCCTAAGATTGGATGTGGATTGCTTCAGTGTTTAAAGGTCATAGAAAAAGAGGAAAAATCAAGAAGAGACTGAGAAAAGGAAATCAGTGAGATAGGAAAACCAAGGGAGTGATATTATGAAGCATGCTTAAATATATCAGATGATCCTGATAATTTGAGTAAAACAATGCCCTAGAAATCACTATTAGGAAATCAACATTAGGAAGTAGAGAGGCTATTGGTGACCATGAAAACAGTGTTTTTAATGGAAGGGTGAGGTGAAAGACTGGTCCATCATGTGTTACATGGTCACAGAGCCCATGTAATTTTTTCTTTATTATTATTATTATTATTATTATTATTATTATTATTATTATTATTATTTTCTACCAGGGATTAAACCTAAGGGAACTTAACCACCGAGCCACATTCCCAGTCCTCTAAAGAGAGAAGGAGAGAATGAGAGAGAAAAAAAATCAAGTTTATTCATTTTTTCATCTGGTTTTTGTTCCTCTGACACTTAGCTGTATATGTGTTGCTGGGGTTCAAACCGGTGTCCTTGCACATGCCAGGCAAGTGCTCCAATTGCTGAGCCACTGCTGAAGCCCCCCATATAAGTTTTAAATTTCATCTTGTTTTGATTTTTAGGATGGGGGAAATATATATATTGTTTGATGATAAGAGTAATCAAAGATAGGTAAAAATTGATAGTGTAGGAGAGGCAGAGAAGCTATAGTAACAATATCCTTGAGAAGGCGTAAATGGATGGGATCCAGTGCTGAATGTGAAATGGTATCCTTGAATGGGAACCTTGACAATTTATTCATTGCTGGGCAATTTATTCATTGTAATAAGAGGGAGTACAAAATGTGTGTGTTACAATATAGTTAGATTGGATGTAGGAGCATCTGGAAGTTTTGTTCCTGTTGCTTCTATTCTCTTAGGAAGCAGTCATCAGTTGAGAGTAAATAAGTATTAGAGAAGTGTGAAATATCACTGATTAAAGTAGAGTAGTGGAATGATCATTGTTAGCTATCACTAAGGTCTTACTTAGAGTTAGTTGTTGAAAATAAGATGAAATCAGTCAGTGTGGTTGTGTTTTTTCCTCAGTCACATTTACTTGGTTGGGTGCAGGGGTAGGACAGGTGGAGATATGGATGTTCTTAGGATAAAGATTTTGCAAATGAATACATTGGAAGGAAAGGGGCATAAGGGTATATGAAAGAGGGAATTAATTGCATGGAGTAAAGAGGGAAGAAATTCCATGAAGGCAGTGATGAATACTAAAAAATAATAAGAACCTGGGAAGATGGTAGATGGTAGAGAGTGAAATGCAAAACAGGAGTAATTTCAAAGTCTTGGATATGACTATAGGAGTGGTTGGCTGAGACAGAGCAAGGACAAGACCTTTGGTAATAATGATGTCAAATAAATGAAAGGCCAGGGTATTAGAATGATTTAAAATGGAATGAAATCAAGAATTATGACAAGTGACAATGAAGACAATGGGAAAGGGAGGGAAGGATAAAGGTGAGATGAAAGAAGAAGAGAACAGGAGGTTAAAAAAAATGAAAGAATTGCAGTTTCTGCATATAAGGAGCTTGGAATTTGCCACTACAGCCTAACAAGAAGTAAAAAGCTGAACACATTGAAAAATCAGCAGCTCTTCTTAGATCTGCAAGAGAATTTAAGTCACAGGGCAAACCACTGCTCCCTAAATTAGAGTGACAGATGGTTGTATGTCATACCGGATCAGACACCTCCCCTGAGAACCAATGCTGGAGCAGGAAAACCTGACTGGTAATTGATAAATTAATGGAGGATATGTGGGCAAGTCTGAGAGTTAAAAACTCCAGGAGGTTCCAGTTATAGGTGGCCCTGACAATTTTGTGAATTTTACCTCCAGGAGCTTGGCTATGTTCTCATAGTTAATCATTGGAGAAAAATTCCCTCATGTTTCTGTAAGGTGTCAGGTGGTAGAGGAGGGGAAGATTCATTTTGAAATATGCCAGTGCACTGTGTAAGGTGAGAAGAAACTAGTTAATCAGAGCCTATCTTGGTGGGGTATGATCAAAGCCTACTGACCTGGAGGAAGTGAAATACCCAACTGTAGCCAACATTAACTGTCCTATCCCACCTAAGCAGGGCTGGGGAGAAGACTGAAAAATACTTATGACATTTATAGTCTACAGGTTAGAAGTACTAAAAGATTAAGACCTAATCATAGGATTATCAAACACTTTCCCTCCCCCTTCACCTTACTGCCATATTAATAATGGCCTATTAATAGCAGTTCTTTTTACCTGGTTCATCATGTCTGGCTATCAAGTAAAAAGTACAAGATATGCTGAAAAGCAAAAAGCACAGTTTGAAGAGACTCAACTAGCAGCAGGACCAACATGGAAGGCACAGTGGAATTATTAGATGGAAACTAAAGCAACTGTGACTAACATGCTGAAAGCTCTAATGGCTAATGCAAATAGCATGCAATCACAGATGGGCAATGAAAACAAAGAAATGCAAATCCAATGGGGAAAGTAAAAACAAAAAGAAATGCTAGAGATCAAAAACACTGTAACAGAAATGAAAATTGAAGGCAGCCTTGTCTTGTTCCTGAGTTTAGTGGAAATGCTTTCAACTTTTCTCCATTTAGTATTATAATAGCTGAGGGTTTGGCATATATGGCCTTCACAAAGTTAAGTTCCTTTGATCCTTATTTTCTAGAGTTTTGAGCATAAATGGGTGCTAGATTTTATCCAAGGCCTTTTCTGCATCTATTGAGATGATCATATGGTTTTTGTCCTTAATTTTGTGTAAGGGATAAATCACATTTATTGATTTGCATATGTTGAACCAACTTGCGCACCTGGAATGAAGTCCACTTGATAGTGATGAATTTATCTTCTTGATGTGTTTTTGAATGTGGTTTTTGAGAATTTTATTAAGGATTTTTGCGTCAGTATTCCTGAAGGATATGGGTCTGTAGTTTTCTTTTTTTGATGTGTCTGTGTTGGGTTTTGGTATCAGAGTTATGGTTGCTTCATAAAAATGGGGGAGTTCCCTCTTTTTCAATTCCTCAGAATAGCTTAATAAGGAGAGGTGTTAGCTCTTCTCCAATGGTGTGGTAAAACTCAGGGGGGAATCCATCAGGACCTAGGCTTTTCTTCTTTGGAATATTTTTAATTGCTATTTGGATTTAGGTGACTGTGATTGAGCTGTTTAGGATTTCAGTTTAATCCTGTGTCAATTTGGGGATGTTGTATGTGTCTAGAAAATTTTCCATGTTTTTCAAATTATCTGATTTAGAGGAGTATAGTTTTTCAAAATATGTTCTGATAATCTGTTTGATTTCAGTGGGGTCAGTGGTGATCACCCCTTTTTCGTTGGTGATTTTGTTGATTTGCTTTCATTCTCTTTTAGTTAGATTAGCTAGGGGTTTGTCAATTTTATTTATTTTTTCAAAGAACCAGCTCTTTGTTTCGTTGATTCTTTTTATTGTTTTTTCTTTTGTTCCAAATTCATTGATTTCACCTTTGATCTTGATTATTTCCTGTCGTCTGCTGTATTTGGGATTAAATTGTTCTTTCTTTTGTAGAGATTTGAGTTGGGGCACAAGCTTATTTATTTGGGACCTCTCCTGATTTTTAATAGGTAATCAGTGCTATAAATTTTCCCCTTAAGAATGCTTTCATGCTGTCCCGAAGGTTTCGATTGTTGTGTCTTCATTCTCATTCTCTTTCAAGAATTCCTTAATTTCTGTTCTCATGTTTCTTGAATCCATTCTTCATTTAATGGGGTGATATTCAATCTTCATGTATATGTGTATTTTCTGCAATGATTTCTGCTGTTAATTGCTAGGGTCGTGGCATCATGGTGTGATAGGGTACACAGAATAATATCTACTTTTTTATATTTGCTGAGATTTCCTTTATGAACTAGAATATGATCTATTTTGGAGAAGGATCCAGGTGCTGCTTAGAAGAACGTATACTCTGCCAATTTGGGGTGGAATATTCTGTAGATATCTGTTAAGTCTGTTTGATTTATAGTGTTGTGTAGCCTGGCGATCTCTTTATTGTTTTTCTGATGATCTGTCTATTGGTAATAGAGGAGTGTTAAAGCATCACAGTACTATTGTGTTGAAGTCCACAATGTTTCTATGTCTTGGAGTAATTTTTCCACATAGTTGAGGGCATTGGTGTTTGGGGAGTATATATTTACTTTGGTTATATCTTCCTGTTGTATTGTTCCGTTTATTAGGATGTAGTGGCCTTCTTTATCTCTTCTGATTAATTTATATTTGAAATCCACTTTGTTGGATATAAGAATTGCAACTCCAGCTTTCTTTCTTGGTCCTTTTGCATGGTAGAGTTTTTTCCATCCTTTCAACTCTCAATCTGTGGATGTCATTGGCTGTATTGTCCTGGGCACCTGCCAGGCCAGGACCAGAAGAGGCCTGGGCACTGGTCTTTCAGCTGGGTGTGGGCTGCTCTGGCTGGGGGTCCTATCGAGTGTTGTCCTGAGCACCTGCCAGCTGGGATCAAAGAGGCTTGGACCTGCACGTGGGGTGTCAGGTAGGCAGGAGCTGATCTGGGTGGGGAACTTCCTCCAGTTGGTCCTGGGGGAGGGCTTCTGAATTCATAGTTTGATACTCCTGGAAATCATTCTTCATCCTACAGTTGACCCAAACAGTCTATATTGACAATATTACTGAAAAGGTTGCACAAATTTGTTTCATGATGAACCTAGGATTTTGAAGGTTTATGATATTCATCTATCCTAGTCTTTTTTTCTTTGGAAGTACTACCTTCATTATTAGGGACATTTCTTTGTTGGAATTTATTATTAGAAGGATTCTTATTAATTACCTTGCTTGGTTTTTAATTTTATTGTTGAGGAATTAGGGGGAGAAAAAGAGTTCTATTTATCTGCTAATACAAGGAATTGGAATATAATTGAAATATTTAGATATTATAAAATAAAGCAGTATGTTTGATCTATGGAATAAAAATAGACATTTTTAATTCATCCAAAGGGCCTTTGACAAAGCAATTGTCCAGATGATTGCCCAGGGATGAATTATGTAACAAGACAGTATGCACATCAAGTATATAGAAAAACACTAGCCTGATATTTGTGTTATGAATAGCATTTCTCTTTTTATGTACTATGTAGTATTCAAGAGGAAAAGATAATGCTGTAAATCTTGGATTGCCTAACAGAGTAAACAAATAAGTAAAGCAATCAGGAGTAAAAAGTAAAAATAAAACTGCAGTTAATGTGATTATAGAACATTTACAAAAAGCTGTAGGGATTGGAGGTAGGTCGAGTATCAGCAGCTAGCAGTAAGTTGAAATCTGAAAGCTCACATTGAATAATGTGGTGAAACTGAAACTGAAGAACTAGCGATTTGGTGGCAAAGAGGGTAAAACAAATTAGTTTCTGAGTCTTTTGGAGACAGTCACAGAGCCAGAAAATATCAACACTTGTGGTTGAAAGGCCAACAGGCAGGTGGAAGCTGTATGACCATACAGAGTGATGAAAACTGGGCAAATGAGACAAGAGAACATGTGACTAAATTTTCTATCAGCCTGCTAATAAGGAGAATAAGTTGTTGCAATTTATTAGGAATTTATGATTAAATTGATGAAAATTTTGACTACTGCCACTGTTTGCCTTTCTGTATACATTATGGGTCATTAGGTAAAGTATTTTAAATATATTTTAGTATTTTCTAAAGTTGTTTATGTCTGAATTTTCTGAGCACTTATCTGACAGGCAACAGAACGCTTTATGCTGTGAAATCTGTAAATAGTTGGGGGTGGGGAAGCTTGTTGTTGGGGAAGTAAAAAAGGGGGTACTTGAGAGCAAGGATGATTTGGGTTAGATAAGGAGTGACCAGGGAGAAACTAGGTGGCTGCAGATAGGAAATAATCAGTTTCAATCAGATTGTGTAGTGTGTAGTTTTCTTTCTCATGATGAAGACATTTATCTCATGGTCAAGATATTTTAAGCCCTGTGAACTTTTATCTTAACATTTATTTTTCTGGAATTAAATATTTTACTTGTATAAAGACTATTATCCCATTTTAATTCTTAACAAGAATCACCAAATGGGGGTAGGAGTGGTGTGGCTCAGTGATTGCAGTGCTTGCCTGGGTAGTTTGCTTTGCTTTGAGTTAATTACCTACTTTACCTCATCATATTTTTTTTTGTCTGCGTGAATTTCCTAAAGTGAGATAAATAATCAGGTTAAATTCTCTTAGCATATCACTTTACTTTAATTTTTTATTTTTAAGTACTGATGTTAGTTATTAAGAAAGTGCATTGTGGCCTGTAATGGGCTTATGTGACAAGTATGTGGCTTGAAGCCAGTGAAATGTCTGCATGTTTCCAACGTATTTAATGTTTTCAGATATATAGCTGTCATAATTACTGTGCCTGCTATACTGTTATGATTTCATCCATTGTAATGGTATAATTTATTATTCATCTGTCAGAAGGTCAGTTGTGTGGTTTCTTTGTATTATCAACTGGGAATTTTTTTTTCTGGTGTGTCTTTTCAATGTTGCAGAAGGGACCAGGGATTTACAGTAGAACTACAGAAGCTTTAAAATATTAACAGCCCATTAAGTACAGGATATGGTTCATGAGGTTTAATGGGAAGTTGTTAAAAGGAGATGGAACTATTCCAAAGGTTGGGGAGGTGTGGTTAGTAGCAAAGTACTAACAGAAAGTTTTAAAAGCTTGTTTTTTTTACAGATATATTCACTTTGTATATACTAGACAACAACAAAAGTAACAAACCCCTTATGTCCCGGTAAACAGTACTTGCAACTCAGTGAGAATTCCATTTGATGCATATGTTAACTTTCCTTTTCAGAAGATATCCAACAGTGTTGTGTTAAAAAAAAAAATTCCTGCGGATTTGAGATGCTTGGCATTCATTAAATCAAACCTTAAAGGACTATGAAATAACACCTATTTGTTTAACATTTAAAAAATTATAAGACTCTAGAGACTAGTCTTTGGAATGGTCTTTAGTGATTATTCAGAGTGTAACGAAACCACAAGATTTTCAGAAGAGGGTATTTAAAAAGCAAAATAGCATAATACTTGAGAACATAATATTTAACATACACCTGACTCTTAGTTCCTTGGAGAGTGGTGCGTTTATACTATGTATCACATGACCAGTGACAATTAGAGTCTAATATATCATGTGCATTCCATGTACATTCTTAGATCTTGACTCCTATACCAGGGTAGCAGACCTAATAGTCTATTTGGTTGGATTAAATACTTTTCTCCCCCAGATCTCCAATTTTGAGCAATTTAAATAACTTTTTTAAATTCAGTTTTCTCTTTATGTGGCCCTGCTTCTTCATAGGATTATAAAATCAAATGAAATCTTGTACATGAAAAAATTTTGTAAATTATAAAATGATAAACTTAGTATATATAATATTGTTACTAGATTACAGTAAGTCATATGCCAAGACTCTGGAACTTCGTAGATATGCCTAAGTATTGAAAGTGTAGCTCCACATAATCCTGCTGCTAACTCTTTTCACTAGACAAAATTAGTTTCACTTCATATGCTCCATGATTTTTTTGGTTTGGATTTTAATTAAATCAATATTATTATATAGAATTTGAATAAAAACAGCCCTGTGGAAGCATGAGTAAGAATTACATGATTTCTAAACCTTTCATTCCTTACTAGAGCATTCCTATATCTCAGTTTATTATTCACCATACACTGTGTGGAATAATGCCATGTTCCACTTATCTATTGCTACATAACAAAACACCCCAAAATGGTGGCTTAAAACAGCAATAATCGTTTTTATTGTTGCTCAGTTTCGCAGGGTCAGGAAGTTGGAAGTGCTCAGCTGGGCAGTTCTGGCTAGCTCTCTGAAGCAATACAGTTAGACTGTGGCTACAGCTGGAATGCCAATAGACTGCAGGAACTGGGGGTTGAGTAGGCATCTTTTTGTCCTAATGTGGTTTCTCTGTGTGGGATAGTTTAGGCTTTCTCCCCAAATCCTGGCCTCAGAGCAATCATCCTGCTTATAAAAAGGGTCCAAAGGCCAGTGTCCCAAGGGAAACAAGCGGATCTAGTCTCTGATGTAGGATTTGCTTAGACTTTGATGTCACAAGCACCCAAGATTCAAGGGGAAAAAAATATAGACCTACCTTTTGATGATAGGCGTGTCAGAGTCATGTTGTATGTGGACTCATGTTATGGTGACTGTTTTTGGCAAAGCAATCTAGCACGAGAAAGATGATTAATCCTATAACTTCACAATATAGTTCTTGCTCCCGTTAATCTGACTTCTCTAGGGCCATACTATAGAATGGTTTACTTTCCTTTTCCTTTTGCAAATACACAATTTTTCTGCTACATATGAACAAGGAAGAAATAAAGGCTAAGTAAAAATAATAGGGCTATTCTTTTCACATCCTCTTAAATCTAAAATCAATCTCATTTTGAAAAGTCTGTTTGATGTATGTTATGAAAGAAAAGTCTCAGTTTTCCTTGGAGTCATACTTCAACTTAAACATGGTTTGGAAACCTCATATTTTATAAAAGTGCATTGCTTGGGCTGGAGCGGTGGCTCAGTGGTTACAGGCGGTTACAGTTCGTGCCCAGCATGAGCAAATTCAAACCCCAACACTCACATACACAGCTAAGTGTCAAAGCAACGAAAGCCATGTAAAAAACTCAATAAAAATTGATTCTCTCTGTTCTCTCTCTCTCTCTCTCTCTCACTGTCCTTCTCTCTTAAAAAAAAAAAAGTACTTTGCTACCAACTTGCCTTAAAACTCCAGAAACTTGCATTTGGAGAACCATTTGTCCTCTGCCACATAGTGAAGATATTTGTTCTTATTTCCAAAGGCACTAACTTTTTATAGAGTCAGTCTTTGTAAGAGAAATTTTAAAAATTGTGCAGACCTGATCTGCGTAGATAGTGAAATATGTTAATATATATTAGAGAATTGTAAATTTTCAGATGATAATTAAACCAGTTGGGGTGTGATGAGATAGCTCATAATGTTAAAATTATGGGCATAAACAATTACCTTTTGCATAACAAGCATATAAAGAAACATGAGTTAATGTACTTAAGTTGGGAGATGTTGCTGTGGTCTGGTTTAAAACAGTTTAATTTAAAAAGGAGTTTGAATTGACATATATTTACTGCAAACTTTTTTAAACAATCCTATAAATTGTCAACTATATGTATATTCAGTGCATGTAATATTTCAACATAGAGAACAATGAAAACCATAACAGAAGACTCTTACGGTTTGAATATGAGGTGTTCCCAAAAAGCTCACGTGTGACAATGCAGAAAGGTTGAGGTGAAATGGTTAGGATTAACTGACAATTGAAGGCTGGTAGGGTGTGGCTGGAGGAGGTGTGTCATTAGGAGCATGCCTTTGGGATATATATTTTGTACCTGGCCTGCAATTTCTCTGCTTCCTGGAGCTGTGTCTTCTGCCATGATGTCCTGCTTCATCTTGAGCCCCAAGGAATGGAGCTGGCCTTCTATGGACCTCTGAAACCGTGAGACCTTAAATAAACTTTTCCTCCTAAAACTGTTCTTGTCAGGTCTTTTAGTTGCAGCAATAAAAAGCTGACTAAAAACCATCTTTTTAGCTTCTACTACATGTCCTTTAGGGAAAGGATACTTTGTTAAATAGTCATTAAGGTTTTCATGTTTAAAGTTGACTTCAAATGGATGATTATGAAATGAGATACACTGAGCATATTTTGAAAATCAGTTTCTAATAGAAAAAATAAAAGAACACCTTTACCAATTTTAAATGTTGAGAAAATCTGGCCAAGTTGGAAGGGAATATTTGGAATGCGCTACTTATATCCTGAAGTTCTAGAAAAAAATATAAAATAATATTTTAATATTTCCTGATGGTCAGATATTTGTGTGTTTATTAATATTAATATATTTAAAATGTTAAAAAATTGGAAAGATTTTTAAACTTTAAATTGCCACTTTGCTTTAAAATGTCCACTTAAAATTTTAGAACCTGTGTAAAGTGAATTTTACATTCTCAGATTTAAAAATATTCTAACTTTGCAAAGAAAAGGGAGACCTAGAGGCTCCTCATAAAAAAATGACTGATTTTAGGAGGAAGAGTCAGTGATCAAAAAAATTGATAAGGTCACCTAACGCCACAGGAACCCAAAGGTGTTCCTTTGGATCAGTTGAGTACCAAAATAAAGTACAGTATTAAATTATAAACCATTGAAAAACTAGGAATTGATGAGTCCATAAGTAGGGCGGAAAATGGAATTTTTTCTCGTAATAGAATTCTGAGAGCTAACTGGTCAGTGTCAAGATCTGGAGTTGGAAAATCATCATGTTAAAGATCAGATCACGTAAGAATTTTGATGGGGAGAGATATTTGATTAACTTTGAGTGTAAGACTTCTTATTAAGTTGCAAGAGAAAAAAAAGCTAGTTATGTAGTGGAGAAATCAGGCAACAGATTGACCAGGTGATAAAAGTTTAGAGTGAATAAAGGGCAGATAGACCTGGTATGTCTCCAGATGTGACATTCAGGTCAAGAAAGCCTAACCTCAACCTAATCACATCAGGCAAAAGAAAAATGAAGAATGTTTTATTAAAAGGAAGGACAGAGTAGTGTGTCCTTTAAAAATGTCAATGTCATAAAAGAAAAGAAAAGCTGTGGAACTGTTCCACAATAAAAAGATTTAAGAGACATTACAACTAAATCTAATACCTAACTCTAGCGTGGATCCTATAATAAAGCAGAAAAAAAATCTATAAAAGACAACTTTTAGGTCAACTGGCAAAACTGGAATATGAATGATAGATTATGTAGAAGTATTACAGAGTAAATTTATGCAGTGATTTTCTTTGTGGTCATATATGAGAATATCCCTAAGTGGATTTATTAGGGAATACATACCAAAAATATTTAGGGGCAAAGGACCATGATGCCAAAAGCTTCATGGAAAAAAAATAATTTTTTGTGTGTGTTTCTGTGTGCACACACACACATACAGAAGCATGATGCAAATAATAAAGCAAATAGGGTAAAATATTAGCAATGGCAGTATGTGAGTTTTAGTTAAGAAACTATATGGAGTCAGGTGCAGTGGTGCACCACAGCAATTCAGGAGGCTGAGGCAGGAGGATCTCAAATTCAAAGCCAGCTTCAGCAACTTGGCAAGGTCCTCAGGAAATTAGTGAGACCTTGTCTCCAAAAAAAAAGGGCTGGGGATGTAACTCAGTTGTTAAGCTCCCCTGGTTCAATCCCTGGTACATAAATAAATAAATAAATAAATAAATAAATAAATAAATAAATAAAAAAGAAAGAAAGAAAGAAAAGGTATATGGATGTTTTTCATGCTATTTTTATTTTTGCAACGTTATATAAATTTAAAATTATTTTCACATAAGCCAGAATTTGAAAAAGGGACACAAAGAGAGCTGGCTGTTGATGGAATTTGAAAAAATAAACTAAATCAAGAAACAAACAAACAAAGCAACACTTTTCAAGTTGTAATTCCATAATTTAATAAGCTAGTAGAAGGTCCATTTGAGACATTTGAAATTATAGTGTATCACATAAAGGCATGAAGGATTATTTCTGGGCATCAAAATGAACAACATGATATATTTACCTTTGGTTTATTTACCTATTATTCTCTCTGTGATTTTTGAAATGGATATAATCAAAGATGTGAGAAAAATAGTGTTGTAGTAAAGATAAACAGCAACTGATTATCGAGCTTATTGGCAATGTCCTAATTTATTGTTTCTGTTTTTTTGGAATATTCAGATGCTTAAGTAAGAGAAAAAACGACTCAAACAATTTTATTTCCTTTTAAAATGTATAGAATTAGAAAAGAAACAGCATGCATTATTTTTAATGACCTGAATAAATGCCTATAAATTTTTTCTGCTACTTATGAAAGAAGTTGCCTGACCTCTGCTGGTATATTAACTGTTCCTTTGATTGTATCTTGCTTTGAGAGTCCCCTTTACTTCTGTCCTGCAACTCTGTAATTAGATTCGTTATGTCACTAATTTACTTTAGTTTTTGTTAACTCATTTGAAATCTTTGGCAGCTTGTTTTATCATTGCCTTCCTTTCTTATTTTCCTCCTGTCTTTGATCCTATAATAGAGTTACTATGAACTGGTTGGGAGAAATCTTGAGCAATTCAAATAATTTAAAACACTTGACTAAAGCAAGTGAAACCTGGCTTATACTGAAGCTTGTCATATTTTTATGGCCTTGTTAATATTAACGTGCTTATATCGAGCTCTTTGTGGAAAGAGTCTACAAATAAATGAATAAAACTAAAATGGCTTTTTTCAATTACTTCCTAGTTTTATTTTCAAAATTTTTGAAGAGGTTCAGAATTACTATGTAATGTAGTAGGTCCTAATTACTGATGCATCTAAGAAAGTTTATGATTCCAAGCTTTGAAAATTCTCTTGAATACATTAAATCCTGTTCTCTTCATTAAATCAAAGGAAATGTTTTTAATCACAAATTTTAAAAGTGATTATTAAATGCTCTCTGTATTTTGTCATTCCAATGACACTATAAGTTACTGAATCTGCCAGTCTATACCTATTGAATAATTTCTGTTGTATGAAGCCTAAAACCTGAAATCATGCCATCATACCTTCCAGTTATTGTGTTTGACTGGACGAAACAGGTTCAACCAAATGCTGATAACTATGCAATAATAAATATATACAGGGAAAGGGATGGATACTAAATATTTCCAAGATCTATTTTGAAACATAGTTTCAAAAAGAGAAATGTACCAGATATCTTTTTTTTAAATGCTGTCTCAGATTCTCCAACGTTAAATGAAATTTTTGCTATTTAAATATATTTTAAAATATATTTAAATATATATTTAAATATATGTCAATATATGAGCTGCCTGTAATCCAAGCAGCTCAGAAGGCTAAGGCAGGAGTATCACAAGTTCAAAGCCAGCCTCAGGGGCTTAGCGAGGACCTAAGAAACTTGGGGAGACTCTGTCTTAAACAAAACGAAACAAAACAAACAAGAAGACAGACTAAGCATATGACTAGTGCCACTGGGTTCATCGTTGGTTAACAAAAAAGTGTTCCTTATGCCTATAGCTATTTCAAAATTATAAAACCAAAATAAGTTATAGATTTATTAAAAGTAAAATAAAAGCAAAATAAAACAATAAATGTTAAATCTTACTAGGAGGGCAAAGAAATTATTAGAACTAATTTGTCTTCTCAAGATAAATATGAAGCAGGTTTCTCTGAGTTCAGCACTTCTGTACCTCTGTGATGACTATTCTTCAATCATTTTTCTTTATTTGAACTGTTGAAAATCTTCATTTCCATGGCATTGTATTTGGGTTTCATATGGCACAAAAACTTTTTAAAGTAAGTCTTCCTCTGTTTATCATTAGTGTATAACAGTTTTAGTAGTACTATTTGAGGACATTGTGATCCATGACACAAATGCTAAAGTGGGCACCAACACTATACAGCAGTGTTTTGTTATATCATATTAATTTATCTTATATATTTACTTTATCAGCATATACTTACATTCATTAAAAATCTGAACTAAAACAAAATCAGAAGACCTCTAAATAAAAGGATTTTGTAAATTCCCAGGATAAAAGACACTGTATTATCAGAGCTAATCCTTCTAACAACTTTAATAATTGGATATTATTTACCATTTTGAAGATGAGGAGATTAAGGCCCAGAAACATTTAGTAACTCCTCTTGAATCATAGTGAGAAAGTAGATTTAAATCCTATGTTTTTCTAGCTCCAAAAGTCTTGTTCTGTTAAAAACTTGTGTAAACTAAAAGTATAGGAATTAAATTGGTTGCATGCTGAAGTTTCCAGATTTGTAATTTATCTTTTGAACCTCATTAGAACTCTCAGATGCTGTGGGTTACCAGAAGGGTGGCAGTTGGGTGAACAATACAGGTTGGACTATATGATACATTTAATGTAACTGTCCTACAACATTTATTGTATAAATTCTATCATTTGTTTATCTTAAATGCATATCCTCAAACATGAGAATGCTATGGTATTTAAGTTAATTGTTGTTGCAGTACACTGAGTAATAGTTTTTGTGTATGGTGGTATTTAGTAATCTATTACTTTTTTTGTGGCAGGCTGAAAAATTTGACCAAAGGCTCATTGAAAAATTCCAGGGTAATCTATTCACTTAATTCACACAAATTACATATCAAATGAGTTATTGATGCTTATCTTCATGACCCTCTGAGACCATAAATGTCACCACTATAAAGCTACTGATTAGCAGCTAGTTGGAGAGTAACATATTTATTCATGCAATATAGTGCCCTATTCCCTCACTCACACACCAGGTTGGCTTGACCTAATCACGAATCTAAAGTTTATAATAACCTTAGTGTCAACCTGTCAGACATTTTGATTTTAAAAAGGATACTCTAGGGATGAGTCCACCATATGACCCTGCTATTCCACTCCTGGGTATCTTTCCAGGGGACTTAGAATCAGCACATTATAGTGACACAGCAATATCTATGTTCATAGCAGCTCAATTTACTATTGCTAGGCTATGGAAACAACCCAGATGTCCCTCACTGGAAGAATGGATCCAAAAACTGTGGTACATTTATACCATGG
>PVKS010024655.1:0-30815 GCA_004027875.1 Aplodontia rufa | reverse complement strand
TTTAAATCCAGATAAGGTGTAATGTCATCCAACCTAAGGCATTTGTAGAGATATATTGGGAAGGGGGGAGAGGGATAAGGGTGAGTAATGGGGGGGTTTTGGGGGTAAATCTAATTTTCAGAATTTATATATAATATATATATTATATTATTTCATTAGAAGCTTATTTGTTCAACAAATAAATTTCTGAATAAAATTTAAAAAAGAATGCTTTCATGTTGTCCCAAAGGTTTCGATATGTTGTGTGTTCATTTTCATTTGCTTCCAAAATTTTCTTGATTTCTGCTCTCATGTCTTCTTGGATCCATTCTTCATTTAATATGGCATTATTTACTCTCCATGGATATATGTATTTTCTGTTATAATTTTTTCCTGTTAATTGCTAGGACCGTGAAATCATGGTCAGATACGATATATGGCATAATATTTATTTATTTATTTTTTTTCGGAGGTTTCCTTTGTGAACTAGAACATGATCTGTTTTGGAGAAGATTCCATGAGCTGCTGAGAAGAATTTATATTCAGCCAATTTGGGGTACAATATTCTATAGATGTCTATTAAGTCCATTTGATTTATGGAGTTGTTCAGCCTGGAGATATCATTATTGTTCGTTTGCTTTGATTATCTGTCTACTGTTGACACAGTAATATGAAATTCTCCCAGTATTATTGAGTTGGGTTCCATAAGTAGTTTTATGTCATGGAGTATTTTTTTTTCAATGTATTTGGGAGTGTTGGTGTTTGAGCATACATATTTACTATGGTTATATACTCCTGATGTGTTGTTCCCTTTACTAGGATGTAATGGCCTTTTTTATCTCTTGTGATCCAATTTTGTTGGATATAAGTATTACAACACCTGCTTGCTTTCTTGGGCCATAAGCCTGATAAATTTTTTCCATCCTTTCACCATCAATCTGTGGGTATATTTGGCTACATGATAGGTTTACTGTAAGCAGCATATTGTTGTATTATGTTTTTGATCCAATCTACTATTCTGTATCTTTTGGTCGGTATGTTGAGACCATTCACTTTCAGTGTTAGGATAATTATGTGGTTGTGGTTCATAGTTATTGTGGTTCATTAGTGAGTTCTGTGCATCTTGGTTGTCTTCTTGGATAACATGTATTTTTATTGAATTTCCTCTGTTTGTGAGTTTTGAGGATTGTTTAATTGTTCTTTCTCTGGAGCTTATCTTTGAGAATTCTTTGTAATCCCAGTTTTCTATTCATGAATGCAAATATGATCTTATTATGAAATGTTGTTATTTCCCTTTTGAATTTAAAGCTGAGTTTTGCTGGTTATATTATTCTAGGCTGCAGGTTGTAGTCATTCAGAGATTGAAATATCTCCTTCTGTGATCTTCTTGCTTCTTGGGTCTGAATTGAAAAGTCAGAGTTGATCCTTACTGGTTTGCCTGTGAAAGTGATTTGGTGTTTCTCTCTTTCAGCTTTTAATATTCTTTCATTGTTTTTCCCATTATATATTTTAAATATGATGTGTCTCGATGAGCTTCTCTTTTCATTAGGCCTATTGCTTCGAGGATGAGCATATCTGACTCTATTTTAAGATGGGAAAATTATTCTTTAACTGTTTCATTGAGAATGTTCTTTATGCCATACAATTGTGTTTTAATTTCTTCTTATATCCCAATTACTCTTACATTGTTTCTCTTGATTTTGAAGCTTTTGAAAATGAAGATATTTTGAAAATTCTGCTCATTTTGGAGGCTTTTTTTTTTTTTGGTTGTTTTGTTTTATTTTTTGTCATCTGTGCACTTACGCTTACTCAGCCTCTCCTCATTGTCAGATGTTCTTTCTTCAAGAGCTGAGATTTTTTTCTATAATGATTAGTCTATTCTTCAATTCTCCTGTCATTCCTCTGATGTGATTAACTGAAGATTTTAGCTCCATTACTTCCTTTTTCAGTATGTCTATTTCTTTATTAATAGAGTTTTTCATCTTTTGAGTTTTCTCACTTAGTGCCTTCATTAAATCTTTTAGTTAATTGTTCCTTTTAGGAATCAGATCGTTGATAACTTTGTTCTAGATTTTCATCCCACTCCTTGTCCATAGACTCCTTGATTGGGGTGCTGTGGGTTTGAGGTGGACATTTTGAAGAGCTTCTTCTGGATGTTTGAATTGAGTTTCCCTGTGCTGAAGCAAGGCAAGTCTCCGGATTATTCCTGCAGGTCAAAGGGTTGGCTCAGACAGCACCCTGCTGATGACCACCTTCTCCAGAACGCTGCTTCTGCCTTCAGCCTTGTTTTGCTGCATCTTGTGTATCTAGGCTCCAGGGCACAAATCTGTAACTTGTTGGGGGTGCAAGGCAGCCCACTGGATTGTTGAAGCACAGCAGCGGGGATGTGTCATTCATTGTGTCTTGGGGTCTCAGAGGTGCGGCACAGAATAGAATGGGCCTGGCTGTGCCTCACAATAGGACCTGAGATTTTTGGTGGCAGGGATGAGCCCAATATATCTGGACCTGGTGGATATGCACTTTAGCTGGGCAATTCTAGGCGGGGGTCCTCAGGGTGTCTTAGGTGGCTGCTGGCTCAGTATCAGAGTTCTGGGCCCTCAGGGCAGGTGAGCAGGTTAGCTCCAAGTGGAAGGGTGCTCCTTGGAGCTGACTTATGCACCTGCTGGCCTGTGACCAGGGCATGGGGCTTCCTCCTAGGGGCACTTGTTTTGTGTGGGGTATCCTGGGTACCTACCTGCTGACCCGGACTGGAGTTCTGGACCCTTGGGTCCAGTGGGCAGGGCAGCCCCAGGGAGGGGGATCTTTGAGAAAGCCAATTTTTAACATGATTACGGTGAAACATGGTGTTTGCACTTCCTAATTTCAAAAGCACCTCCACCTTTGACCGCCTTAAGCCAGCAATCCATTAATGTTTATTATAAACAAATAAATGAATTACGTGAGTCACCATCTTTGCATTTTTCCTTTGGTTTGATTTTCGAGAGGTCCGTCTTCTAGTGAATGCTTTTTCTATGCTATGTGCTCCGATCTTCACCAACATAAGCCCTGTGGATTGCTGGCATCGAGATGGCGTTATGATAAGGCCAGAGAAGTTGTTCAAGGGGGATGACAGGAACGGCAGATTTGGTATGTGATAGCTCAACTTTGCCAGCACAGAAGGCAGAGTCCCTGAAGGGCCACTGTGGACCACTGGTTTCTTGAGTTGATACCTTTTCATCATGTCCTTTATGTATAATCTGATCTTTTCTTCCTTTAAAGACAACAATATTGTGGATGCTATTGAATGCTCCTCTTCTCCTTGGCAACTATAAAGGAGAAAGAAATCCACATGTCTGGAACTTCGGTGGAAAAGTCTTTTGAATGTCTTATGTCCTTATCTCACTCCCAGGGTTCCTCCCTCAGCACTGCACAGCCTTACCTTGACTTCATTGAAAGAAATGTTTGCCTCAATTCATTTCTGTGATGTATGCCATGCTGACCTTGCTTACCTTCCAAACACCCTCTCATGTATCTATGTATTGATAGTGCCTTTGACTTCCATTAACTCAATCATTAGTTGAGTAAGATCTGTGGGTGACAAGCTTGACTCGGCACCCTCAAACGTGTCCCCAGTGCCAAATCTGGGCACTGGAGATGTGGTGGTGAGCAAGCACGATTTCCTGCTGTTGAGGACTTCCCCAGCTAATAGGAAAGGCAAATGCATAAAAAGAAAATGTCATTTCACGTGAAAAAAAGGCTCTAGTGAAAATAAAGTGCATGCCACGGCGAGCCCCAAGGGAAGGGCCCCCTGATTCAGAAGGAGAGGTTTCATTAGCACGGTCTGAGATACAGGACAGGAACCAACCACCCTAAAGTCCTAGACTCCTACTATCAGCCCCACCTCCTTGCTCACTTCTCACCAGGATCACAGTTTAATTTAAAATTGGCACCTCACCAGCAGAGCAGCCTTTGTCGGGAACAGGTTCATCTCCTGAGAACGACAAAGGGGACCCAAAGGAAGAGCATAAGACGGGTTAGAAGAGGTCCCTGTCTCTTGCTGATACGCTTCACTGGTCCAAGCAAGTGATACGTCCCAGACTGGAGCACAGGCTGGGTTTGTTTAGTGTTCCACAGGGAGGGGCTTGAGAAGGAGCTGCACTGAGCTGCACTGAGCAATCACAGCCTTATTTAGAGAAAATGTGCCATTTATTACGGCCAGGGCATATGGCAGACAGCACTGGTGAGAGATGAGCCTTGATATCAAGGCACAAAGAAGATAACAGGGGACTCTGCAGGACCAAGAAGCTTGGATTTGATTTGATGAATAGTCAGATTCCCTGGAGGGGAGGCACCTAGAGAAGTCATTTGTTCAGGTTAGAGATCTCACCTCTGCTGGATCAGGAGGGTGGTTTGTAGGAACAGACCCTTAGCAGAGCAGAGGAAGGGAAGGCCGTAGAGAGGTGATGGAGGTCTGGTTCTGACAGTGGAGGAGGGAGTGGAGAGGAGACGGGAGACCTGAGAGCTGGAAGGGTCAGCTGCCACTCACCCAATGTGGGTGAGACCCATGGGGTGGAAGCAAGTGTTCTTCCATGAAGTACACAAAGAATGTCTGCTTTACTTGGAAAATGAGACAGAGGAGATGCAGTAAATGCCTGTTCTTGGGCTCGTGGAGTCCACAGAAAGTCTGAGGGAGTCCTTGTCTCCTTGGAGCTCTCAAGCACAGCCCAGACAATGGGAGGTGTGAAGCCACCGCCGGACACAGTCTGTGCACTGAGACCTGCCTGCAGCTACCTGCACTGCGGAAGCGATGGAGGCTTTGGAGTGAGACAGGTCTGAAATCCTGTCCCAACCTGGGCCACTCACAAGCTGATCTTCTTCATCTCCTTAAGGCACTCTCCTTCCCCTGTGAGGAAGGGGAGGAGAGAAATGAAGAAGAAAGTGGGCATGTGTGTAAAGACACAACTTTACTATACAATTATACAACTGGGGTCTTGGCGAATCCCAAGTGTGATAAGGCTGAGCCCAGCAGATTGAGAAGAGTTGCTGTCGGAGACCAAGACCGTCTGCTGGCACAATTCCCTCTTGCTCAGGGATGGCCAGGCATTTTTTTCAATTCAGTCCTTCACCTGATTGGATGAGGTCCACCCACATCACTGCAAGCAAACTGATTTACTGGAAATCCATTTGTTTAAATATTAATCTCATTCAAAACATCTTCCAGAGACATCCAGAATAATGCTTAACCGAATATCTGGGCTGGTCATTTGGCCAAGTTGAACACAAAATGAACCATCACAGAAAGGAAAGAGGAAAAGAAGAGAAGAAAAGGAAAATGTAATAAAAAAAGAAAAAGCTCATTAGGGGCTGGAATGGTGGCTCAGCAGTTACATGGCTTGCCTGGCATGCACAAGGGTGCAGGTTCAAAACACTGTGTACACAATCAACTGTTGGAGCAAAGAAAGCCACATGAAAAGCTAAATAAAGTTGATTCTCTCTTTCTTTCTCTCACCTCACTGTCCCCCTCTCTCTGAAAGAAAGAAGAAAGAAGAAAGAAAGGAAGGAAGAAAGCTCAATAATCTCTGTTAAAATCCAGTCTGGTGCTGACTCACAAACAGTAGCTTACTTTAATTACCATTATAGTCATATTATTTCTATCTATGTATTCATCTTTATTTTACAGAAGACAAAACTGAAATTTGGAGGTAAGTCCCCTGCCGCGTGACTTGCAGCCTCTCTGTCCTGTTGAGGGCATTCTGTCCATCATTGCAGGTGTAGGGGCAGGGAAACTCACTTTTCAGTCTCTGCCAGTTCTGAGATAGACAGGGTACTCAGGTTTTTCATGTAAATAACTTACTTAATTTCCATTCAGAAAGACCAATCAGAATGATCGATTGAGAGTACAATCAAATTCTGCAAATAACAAACAAAACCTGACCTAGTTGAAGTCATTGTCCTCTCTGGCAGGGGCGCTGAGAGTACCCCCAGGCTTTGTTTCATGTGGACGTCAGCTATTAATTTGCTCATTTGACAGGACAAGGTGAACGTACGTTCCGCATGCTGTGAGACTCGTGTTGGTGCTGGAGACAGCTGTGGATAGAGTCTGAACCTGTGCTGGGTTCTTCCGCTTCTGGCGTTTATTCACACAGATGACCTCATTATACTTTAAGCTGGATTCAGCTCTGGAGAGATTAGGCTTACTAGATCTCTTTGTTTTAACTGATTAGTAGGTTGTAAGGAAGGCAGGATGCTATGTTCTGCCTCGGGATTATACAGAGAACAAAACCATGAATGTAAGAGTGAAATTGCTGTTCAAGACAGGCAGTACAGAGAGAGGGGCAGGCTGGCCAAAGGGACCTAACACTTGGCTGCCATGTCAGAGGTGAATGGTGTAGCACTCTAAAGAAGTATGAGGAAAAATCGGAGAGAACTAGCCCCTCCAGGTCCAGAGAGGTCCAGAAATGAGCCAACTCACACTGCTCATGAGCAGCAAAGCCAGACCAGACCTTGCAGGCACCAGGGTGATGAGCTCCCCTGGCTCCCTAACCCAGAGCACCCTGAAGACAGGTGTGGCCTAAGAATAAACTTTGAATCAGCAAAAACAGTAATGTATCTTTGCCCCTTTTCTGTATGCCATGGTTAAACAACTGCCCTACCTCTAAGGGGGACATGAAAGATGACTTCTCAGGGCTGGCCCAGGCCTTGATGGCAGGCCTGGCTGTATGTGTGGCGGTCAGCCCCAGCCTAGCCCATCCAGGTTCTCCAGGCCAGGAGCTGTGCTTACTTCTCTGTCATTTCCATTATGTGCAGTACCCTTAGGAAGTTGTAGGGACAGAATGTCTTCTTTACCAAGAACTCGGCTATTATCTTTCTCTCTGGAAAAAGCCAACCCCCCTTGATCTGAGATTGACAAGCAAGGCTATTCTGAGAAGGACTAATGGCAGAACACATCCAGCAAGCGCCCCTTCTCGCCCACACAGCCATCAGAGCTGTAATGTGACATGTAGCCCCCCTTGCCAAACAGCCCAAGCCTATGGCACCTGTTGGCAGTGGTTTCCAATAGCAACAGCGGAGAAGGAGGAGCCCAGAGGATGGATGTTGCTCACAGTGCCTGCAGTTGGTTTTGCTCATGATTTTTTTCCCTTTGTATACACAGGTGTGAGGGAGCCCACAGGGAGATGTTGAGGAGAGTCAGAGAGAAGGTGTGGGGTTTGTGTCTGGATTAATTGTAAAGTAGAACTACTTCAAAGATGAGTGTCCATTTGGGGACGCTGCTTGTCCTACTTATTTGCAAACACAGTCATCTTTGATATTCATGAGATTGGCTCCAGGAACCCCCATGGATATCAGAATCCATGGAAGTTGAAATCCCTTATACAAAATGGCATAGTATTCATATATAACCTATGGGAGGTGATCCTCCCATATGCTCTAAGCCTTCTCTAGATTGCATATGATAATGGAAATACTATATAAAATAGGTGCTATATTGTATTGGACATAATAACCAAACCACAAATGAATGTCTGTTTATACTCAGTATAGATGCAATTTTTTTCTGAATATTTTCTATCTATGGCTGGTTTAATCCAAAGACACGGAACCACAGGATACAGGTGTAGGTGTCGTAGGTGTAGATGGTGGTGACATTTGCCTGGTCTTACTCCAAGTCGCATAACACCTTCTAGGGAAATGATTCTAGCCTTCCCTGGAGTTTAAGATGGTGACTTTGGAGAGAAAAGAGGGTGGGATCCCACAGAAATTTTCACCACAGGAAGGCACGAATAATGATGATAACTGGCCCAAGAGTGCTTGTAAGGAGAGCACTGAAGGACCGTGGTCTACCTCTCTCCATGGAGATAGCTGTTAGAGAGGGGCTGTTCATCAGAACAGCCTCCCTCAGAGCCCCTGGGGACTTCTAACACCCCTAGGAGGCACAGCCTTAGAAAGTCACCAGCCTCCTAGCTGCTCAGGTCTCAGCACTTAGCCCTCACTCAGATGGGAACAACATCTATGGTTGCTGAAAGGGTTCGCCATCATGTGGAAAGTTGCTAACCCAAAGCCTGGCACCTTCCAGCGCACAGCCATCGCAACTTGCATGCCTGGAAGGGGACACTCTGAGATGGCACAGTGCAAATGAGCCAAGGGTCAGAGGAAATGTCCAACCAAACCTTTGGTCTGTCCCTCATGTAGCACTGCCCTGTTGGCTTCTTCTGGAATTTGTGACTTCCTGGCTACACGAGGACACAGGTGAGTCCTGTTGCCTTCTGAGACACTCTTGTTTATAATATGGAGCCGACAGTGCTTGGGCCTCCAGATGTGGACAGGCAAGCTTGTCGCCCAGTACCATCTGGGCAAGGTCCAGTATCCTTGAAGGCCCTCTGCCTTATCCCCAAAGCACACCTTAGCAAGGGAGAGCAGCTTGGGATTGCATGACATTTGAATGTTTTCCCAGCCCAGACAGAAGTGTCACACACAGAGGAAATGGCATTCAGGTGGAGAAAAGGACTGCTACCCCTGTGCTGGAGGATTCCTGATCTTGGACAAAACAACAGGAATGAAATCAGAGGGGAGAGACACCAGAAAGATGCTTTAGCCTAAAAATGGTTTTTGTCCATGGCCTCAAAGAACTTTATCTGAGCCCCATTTTCTTTTTGGTTTGTTATTTTTAATAATGGCATAAATCATGCATTAGTCATGAATTAATGCTTGGTGTGTTTTGGAAGCAGAGAAGACAAGAGAATCATGTACGATCTCGGCTCACAGATGCACATCTTGCCTTAAGCGTATCTTCAATGTGCATTTCAGGACTCTGCTATTGACAAATAGCTTTGACAATGACCTGACTTCCACTGCGGTTTCCCATTTTGTATTTGCTTATAGATTCTTCCAATTCCATATTTCACAACCTAATTTTTACCACAGCATTAGTGTATACTCCCAAGTATTTGTGCATCCCAATTGTGCACCAATGACTACACAATATTTTTAGTAATACTAGTACATTATTATTTTTACCAATAATACCAACCAAATTATTTTTAAATAATACTGGTATTATTATTTTTTTTTTTTAAGAGAGAAGGACAGTGAGAGAGAGAGATACAGAGACAGAGAGAATCAATTTTTATTGAGTTTTTCACATGGCTTTCATTGCTCCGACACTTAGTTGTGTACGTGGGTGCTGGGGTTTGAACCCATGTACTTGCACATGCCAGGCAAGCACTGTAACATCCAAGCTACTGCTCCAGCCCCAGGTATTATTTTTTTTAAAAAGAGCTTCACAGAATGGTCGCACCCCACTTTTTGGCAAAAATATTTTGGCATAAAACCTACAATGTTTATGTGGTGAAATACAGTTCTTTTTAAAAATTCTTCACTGTTTTGACTTTTTTTCTTATTGACTTTTTCTAACTTGGATTTTAAGATTTTAGGTTAGGCAAAATTTTAAACTCTTATATTTTCATATCAATTATTGCTTATCTATGCAATTTTTCCATTGTTATTAGAATCTTTTTCCCACAGCAATAATAGTCAATGAACTTGTAAGTGTGCATTGAATTTAATATGTTTAAACAATCTTTAATTTTTAATTGACAAAAATTTATATCACTTGATGTTTAGATATATGGCTAAAACAAGATAATTAACATGCCTCTTATCTCATATGCTTATCAGTTTTCCATACTGAGAGCATTTAAAACCTACCCTTTTAGCAATTTTTGAGTATATATTATACCGTTAACTGTGCCACTCTATTGTGCAGTAGATATCTGAACCCTCTCCTTTTGTGTAATGGAATTTTTCATCCTTTACCCAACATCTGTCCAATTCTGCCACCCACCCAACTACCAGCAACCACCATCCTATGCTCTGCTTCTGTGAGCAAATTTGTCTTACATTGCAAATGTGGATGAGATCTGGCAGGATATATCTTTCTGTGCCTGTTTTATTTCATAATCCTCTAGGTTCATCCTGATCCGTTCAGAATCACAGGATCCTGAACAGCCCAAGCAGTTTTAAGCAAAAAGAGCAAAGTGGAAGGCATCATGTTATCAGAACTCACAATCTACTACAAAAGTATAGCAATCTTGCACAAAACCAGACATGCAGACCAATGGCTCAGAAGCAAATTCACACGTAAACAGCCAACAGATCTTCCCCCAAGATCCCCAGAACACTTAGTGGGAAAAGATGGTCTCCTCAATACACAAAGTTGGGAAACCTGGTATCTGCCTGCAGGAGAGTGGAATTTTACTCTTATCTCAGCCCACGTGCAAAAATCTAATCCAAATGGATTAAAGACTTAAGCATAAGTCCTAAAACTCTAAAGCTACTGCTAGGAAAAAAGCAAAAGGAAAACTCCCCCGACCTTGTTCTCAGAAAACTTTTATCAAGTACTAATCCAAAGCACAGGCAACTGAACAGAAACGGATGGAGACCGCATCAAATTAAAAAGCTTCTGCAGAGCAAAGGAGTGAATAGACAAGGTACAGAGTGGGAGACGTTTTGTGAACCATACATATGTTAAGAGCTTAATATTCAAAACATACAAGAAACTCAGGCAACTTTAGCAACAAAACAAATGATTTGATTGTAAATTTGGGCAAAGGATCTGAAAAGGCATCTTGAAAAAGAGGACATATAAATGGCCAGAAGGAATACATAAAAATGCTCAGCATCTCAAATCGACAGAAAAATGCTAATTGAAGTCATAGAAATCTCCTCTCACCTACTAAGATGGCTATTTATTAAAAATAGGCAAAATATAGCAAGTGTGGTTAAGCTGTGGAGCAGAGGAAACCTTAACATTGTTGTGAATGTAAATTAGTTCATCCATTAAAGAAGAGGGTGTGGAAGCTCCTCAAAATCCTACAGATAGTCTGACCCAAGGATTCCAGCCTAGGTATATATCCAAAGAAACGAAACCAGCATGCCAAAAAGACATTTGCACTCCCAAGTTCACTACGAAACAGGACTGTTCGCATTGCCAGGATGTGGAACTCACACCAAACTTCATTCTTCAGTACATCAGAAAGCTTTTCACTACATGATGTGAAGTAAGAATTACATGTCTTTTTTAAAAAGCCCTTAGCAAAATTATGAACATATTTTATTGAATAATTCATCCCGTTGGGGGCTTATATGTTCTTGATCACATACCAGATTCTTTTTTTTAAGAAAGAGAAAGAAAGAGAGAGAGAGTGAGAGGGAATCCATTTTATTTATTCATCTAGCTTTTGCTTCTCCGACACCTAGTTGTACCTGCGGTGCTGGAATTGGAACTGGCTTCCTGCACGTGCCAGGCAAGCACTCCAACTGGGGAGCCAGCCTACCAGATTCTTACATATGAGAGGATGAGTTTGTGGCATTTTCTGTGTCCTGCTATTTTATTTCGTCTATTTTGTGCATCCACCAGACTCTTTTAACTTTGTACCTACCTAATGAATTATTGAGTAAGATACATCAAGTCTTACATCTTGCTTCTGTTCTTCAATTTCTCAATCTTATTGGTTTATTGCTTGAGAAAATATTCAGAAACTTTTACTTTTAATATAAATTGTGTTAAGCCCATAAATGAAAATAGAAAAGACTGATATTTTTGTGTCACTAGACTCAGTCATATCACCCCATCTCCTTTCTGATACTGCAAGCAGTGTCCATTCCTGATATCTTCCCCCAAATCTGCTTGTATGTTAATCTAGGGCCTTCTGAGTAGTAAATCTTCATTACATGTTTAACAACAGAGAATTCCAGGAATAAGATTGCTATTAATTTTTGGCAATAGTTCTGCTAGAATCCTATATATTCCAGGATCTTCTAACCTCACAATCCATGATAATTTCTAAAGAATGTAGGTCTTTTCTTTAAAGTGTGAATTGATCAAAGTATGTATTTATCCAGAGGGGAAAATATGAGAATATCAGTTTTGAAAAAATCACCACTTTCAGGAAGTACCTCCCTTTCCCCCCAGAATACCTGTATACATGGCACTCAGCAGTTTGCATCCATAAAATTTTTACCAAGGCTCCATATTTTATATTCTCTCGTGGTAGTTCTGAGCATGTATCAATTTTGGAATAAAAATTGATGAAGTTACAAAATATTTTCTGAGACAATACTCAGAAATTGGCATTTAAATGCCAATGATCTTCAGAAATTTAGATGACCAAGAAAATACCATAATTTTGACCAAGACCTAGGGAAAGACCTCAAGCCAATTATTTTCCCAAAAGCTGCCTTACCATCTATGAAGAGTTCATCTGTAAAGAGATCTCCCAAAAAATGACACTGACAAATTGTGTCCAAAGATGAGCTGCAGCCCTCAAGGGACCTACTGTTACCTGTGAGAGTGTGGCTAAAGGTGGAGACAAAAAGAACTACCAAGCTTGCTAAAACCCAACCCACAACTCCCACAGATCTCAGCACATCTGAGGAGCACCGAGAGGAAACCCAACATAATTGGAAATCACTTCTGTTTTTCCTAAAACTCTCATACTACAGGACTTAGATTGCATTTTTGTTGTTAAAAGAAGAAAGCAGTCTATTAAATAAAAATTAAAATAAATCATAAAGCCAAGCATTTGTGACTGCCAAGAAAATAAAGAAGGAACCATGTACCTGGCCATGTAAGGGCACCTCCCTACAGCCAGGGAAGTTGATTGACAGCTAAGAACTAAGCATCGGCTCCTGGGAATAGAGATTGATGCATCCAGTAGAATGCCTTTCTGCAGACTCTGCCATCCCCAGTCTGCCTTCCATGGGTAATGTCCAGATGTGGTCAAGGAGAACTGACTCAGTCCTGACCCTCAGGACTTTATGCGTATGTGAAGGAAGTAGGATGGGGGCTCACTCGTGTAAGCGGGAGGAGGGCCACACATTCCTGGGCAAGCTCTGTAGGGGCACAGAAGCTGGAGTGATTACCTGTACCTGGAAGTTTTCAGACAGGATAAATGAGAATTTACCAGCAGGAAAGGAGAGGAGGAAAAGGTCATGTGAAGCAGAGCAGAGGTATAAACGCACAGAAAACTTTCCCGTAAAGAGGCAATTAAGGTTGGGTGCATCAGAAAGGGTTTTCTTTCTCAGAAAAGGATCAGGTTATCTTTGCAATGAGCAATATTTGTGTAATCATACTTCTTATTAAATAATTATCATCCTTATGTGTATTCGAATTGAATCTTATACTTTGTTAAAAATACTCCACAGAGAAACAAAGCAAAAAGCATGGACTAGGACTCACCAGATTGCAATATCAGCCACACCCTTACCTCCCAAGGGACCAAGTTTGGGTTGCTTAGGTCTTCCACTTCATGAACTGACCAATTAAAGGAGAGTGATGCCAAGGTCTACCTCTCAGGGCTATCATCAAGGTTCCAGGTGACGGCATAAAGTACGGGGCATAGAATGTGGTGGAGGGCAGCTCTGTCCCTTGACGGGCTGGTCAGTCAAGCAGAGACAGGACACTGCTAACACCAGCGGCAGAGACATGTAAGCTATGGGTGGAAGTTCTCTGTCTAAATGCTGCTGAGCTCCATTGCTGATTATAGACAGTCTATCACACCCTCCTGAAGCAGCACTTTTTCACCTAAGATATGGCTCCCTCACTGATGTCACAGGCATCCCTGGCCTGGAATTCCCTTGGCTACAGTAGCAGCTCATAAAGGTGTTCAGTACTGAGAACAAATGAAAATGCATCATTTGCACCCAGTTGAAATATGCACAGTTTGGGGTGGTTAAAAATACCAGAGCCTCTGGGAATAAAGTCATAATCAGCAGGAACTATAGTCTTTAATTGCTTGGGAAGGTGAGAATTGTTCTTTAAAAGGAATCAGTAGACAATGCCATCATTCACAGGAATGCATCCTCGTATGTGGGAAGACAAAGTGCATGTTTATTATTTATGATTTGCAAACACTGGAGCTTATGGTTAAAATTGTTTTTCTTCTTTCTAAGGTTCTTCTTGCTGATCAATATTTTAAAAATAGTCCTGGTGTAGGGAACACTGGGGAACACAGAGTATTAGAAGGGCCCTGAGGGAGGAAGCCATGTCTCATAGAGCTTGGTCCATACTCCTGACAGATTTACAGCAGAGGAGCACACATGTCAGACTCCAACAGTAGCAGTTCCGCATATTAGAAGCAATTAATATGTTGGACTTTGGTCAGGCTATGGATCACATATTTCATATGCACTTTGTGTCTGATTTCATCTCTCCGCATCTCACATAGTCTTAGCACATAGTGGGCCTCGGTAAAGGATGGCTTTTCTTCTATTAAAAACCCAAATATTTTTTATCGAAACCACACTATGTGTCAGACATCTGACACAAGTTGCTGCATGCTACCTGTCTTTCAAGAGGTCACTGTTAGAGGGCGAAACAAAAATGCCTCATTGCATGCACGTGCGCCTTCAAAACAGAAGGAAGAAACTAAAACTGCTGGGTGGTGGAGATGCTCCCAAAGGCGCAAGTTAGGGCTGGTTGCTGAGTATGGAGGGAGTTTACTGCCAAGGCAACTGAGAAGGCACACATAAGAACTGAACCCAGGGCCTTCCAAGTGCTAGACAAGGGTTCTACCCCTGATATACTCACTAGGTCTTTCATGCATTTTATCTGGGGTATGGGATCTCTCTCTAAGCTGCTGAGGCTGGCCTCCTGCCTCAACCTCAGGAGTGGCTTGGATTTTAGACATGGACCACAGCACCCAGCAAAAATGTGTTCTTAATGGCAAATAAATTAAGCTCACAAGTGGTTTTTTTTAATTTTTCATTTTTCAGTTAACCTTCCATTGGCTTATTATAATTAGACCTAAGAGAGGGATTCATGGTGATGTACTTGGATTTGCACATGGCCTTTCTGACACCACAGTTCTGTACAATGGAACACAGATGATTTCCACCCACTGGGATAGTTAGAAATCATTCTGATTAAAAAGGAAGAAGAAAAATAAAAAAGATAAGGGGAGGACATGAAGGAGGCACAAATGTTCCCAAGAGCCATATAGAGATTAAGAAAGGTCAGAAAATTTATTGTTGGGTCTTGCTATCTAGTCATGGGTACGTGATAAGATCTATCCCCCAACTCACCAGGGGCTTGGCGCAGTGTAGCCAGCAGCAGGAGCAGGTGCCCTGCTGTCATCTGCTCAGTCCCTACCTGTGGTAGCTAAGGAATGCAAGTGTACTGTGAAGTGTCACTTGTGGGAGATGAGAGGAACGGGGCACCAGATGGGGTATCTAGAGTTTTCGTGGTGCAGATCTGTTGCCTGTGAAAGGAAGGGCGAGGGTGGGAAGAGGCCTGGCAGGGAGGGGCTCACGTGGCGTGCAGTCAGGAGCTTCAGAGAATGGCATCCCGTGCCTTGACCAGCAAATGCCTTGCCACACAGCAGCAAGCTCCCCGTGGCTGCCATGCCACCCACACTCCCCAACCCATCTGCTGCTAACACACCCGGAAGTTGCTAATCCTCGGCCCCAGCTTGGGGGCAAGTCACACACTGAGTTGGTCTGTCCAAGACCTGATCCATGGTGATGACTGTGCCCGTAGTTTGCCCACTCCCTTCTCATACTCCCAATCCAATGAATGGACTGCAGCCTTGCTCAGGGGCTCAAGCTGCTGCATTGCTCCATCCCTCTGGGAAGGGACCCCATCTTGCAGGCCACTATCCCCAGTCCAGGATACTGACCATGAACGCCAAATATGGATAAAGATCAGCCATTTTCATGTACAGAGGGTGAACATGTTTCCCTCTTAGCATTCCAGGCAAGATTAACTATGGCAGCAGCCATGAGTGGACACCGTGGTCCAGAGGATGGAATCTAAGTGTGAGGGGCAATGCTGCTTCCTCCTCAGCACCTGGGGATTCACCACCCACCCGTGAGCATCACTGTGAGCATCACCTGCTGGCCAAATCACCCACGGTTACCCCTGCTCTACGTGACCTGTGTTACATTCATATTTGGATCTTTGTTTTTTGTGTTTTCCTCTTCATTATATGGGAAGCCCCATGAGCAAGGGGGTCTGTCTTCTCTTTCCCTTTGAACGACAATAATTCATAAAACAGGCTTGGTAGAGGGTGAGCATTCATATGAATCTGCAGAATAAATAAGTGTGGTCCTTTTAGTGACTCTCGGAGATATCTATATTTTGTCTACAGTTTAAAGATGGGGAAACCAAGACTGAAGGAGCAGAACCGTCCTGATGAGTGTCTCCCTGGTAGCCAGGCTGCTCTGAAGCCCAGGTCTGATGGACTTGCTATTCAGGGCACATCACCCTAGGAACCTGGCTTGCACAGGGTTCTAGCTAATTCTTTTCTCAAACATCTGCCTGTCCAAACACCACAAGAGAGAGCATTTCGTGTGTTAGCAGTGTAGCAGACATTTCTATCTCTTCCTTACTTAGCCTCCACAACCAACCAATGAAGAGAAACTGATACTGCTCCCATTTTACAGGTGAAAAAGATCCAAGCTCAGAGAGGTCATCGGGTGGGAAAAGGGGTACACAGGGCTGAGTGTGCTCGGCCCCAGGCTCTTTCCTGTGTGTGTACTGATATGCTTTCTTCCATCCAGGAGTCATGACTTCAAGAGAGGCTTTCCTGGAGCTCCCTCGCTGATACTGCCCAGGCTTCCCTCCACTAAGTCCCTGACCGCATCCTGGAACATGAGCTCACCGTATCATTTCCGGATTTGTTCTCCCCTCTCTAGAATTGAATCTCCTTGTAGACAAGGACTGTCTTAGGTTTTGCTGTGTCCTGGGCAGCCAATGGTGTGACCAAAATGTGCAGACTCACTGCCTCATTTAGCCACCCCTGGCAGCTCCTTTTGTTCTGGGGCCACAGGATGATCTTGTGTCTTCTGGGCTCCGTCCATGGTGAGAGGAGCAAACAGAAGGGGATGCAGCATTAACCCTTCACCCTTAATCGGGTGAGTCCGCTACATAGGGATAGGGGAAGACTGCTCTGATTTCTGCATCCTCCAAAGATGAAAATCCCCACTTTGCTCAGGATGTTGTCCCACTGCCTAGCAGCTCTGCCAGGAAATTCCTCTACAGATCTGACCTAAATGTGTCCAGCTGTGGCTGAAACCAGCTTTGTTCTGGGTGGTCCTCAGTGGGGACAGCTGGTGAAAACGCTCTTTGTGTTAAATGACACCACACCCCACCCGGAACTCTGCAGAAGAAGGAAGAAGGGTTTAGCGCAAGGTCCTGGCTGGATTGAGTTAGCAGCCAGGGAGGCAGCCAGATTGCAGCAGACGAGCCCAAGAGAGGCTGGGATGGCCGGGACTCTGTCCTGGCCCTTGCCCTCCCTGCTGGCTGGCCTGAGCAAAGTCATTAATAGCGTATGTTGTCCCTAATAGCGTATGTTGCAATGCCCGTCTCATGGGACTGTGAACCGCATGTAGCTTGTTTGTTCATCCCTTGAAAATTTGCTGTCACCCATAAGGGACAATGCATCCAGAAAACAGAAATGACCAGCCCAGCAGGCTCACTGAACTTGTTCACATCACAGCCGCGTTCAGAACATCAGTGTCATGAAAGTCACAGTGCCACCCGCGTGTCACTTTCCCTTATTCTGCCCACAGCTTTGAAGATCTCCCTGATCATCTCAGAACAGTAAGGCGAATGTGTTTGCTAAATGAGAGAGGTTCCCAACCAGAGCGTTTTTAGAACTATTGGATAGCACCCTGGAGGAGACACGAGCCCTCAGGGCTACCTGGCTGACTCATCAGGCTCAGATTCTCCAGCTGCCTTCGCACGGCATTCAGCCGACCTTGCTTCAAATCATTGTGTCCCTGTCACTCGGCGGAAACTGACAGTGTGGGCACTGACAAGGCAGAGAAGCGGCAGAGCCAGGCTGCAGACGCAGCTGCCTCGGCCTCCGTCGTGGGCCTCCACAGCTCCTCCAACAGCTGCAGCCAGGCAAACCCAGCTGTGGGAGGGGGTGCCAGCGTTTCCCACTCGGAGAAACATGGTTCTTCAAAATTCTGCCTACAGGCACTGAGGCACCAAATGCCCTCTCGGTGCCAGGAGAGGGAGGCACCTGCAGCTGTTTTGCAGATGGGAAGCTGATGACAACAGAGGGAAGGGCCCTGCTCACTGATTTTGAGACAGGAAGGTCTAGCACCCAGGCCGTGGGCCCAGCTCTGTCTTCCTCCCACAGCACCACACTCAAGCCCCTAGGCCGTCCACATCAGCACATCTCAGAGGCACATGGGCAGTTTCCTACGCCACCTTAGTTTGGAATCATGGAATTCTTGAACCCCTGGATTCATAGCCGCTGGCACATAGCCGTTTCCCTACTGCAATGTTTATTCTCTGATGCTGATGACACTGTGGGCAAGAACACAACTTGGTTGGATTGGTTGAGTTCCCACTCACTGTCTGTGACATGGGGCAAACCACTTCAAACCCTCTGCCTCAACATCCCACATGTGAACCAATGAGAGCCAACGGAAGTGCCCTTGTACGGTGGCTGAAGAGTCGCTGCGTGCACTGCTTAGCCTGCCTGGCTTTGTGAGCGCTGCCAGCAGCTGGGAGCATACTCCTCCTGCCGAGCAGGTGAGGGAGCCCAGGCATCCGGGGTCAGGGAATGACCTGTGGGAAACAGAGAGAGACCCTGGAGGCAGAGTTTTCCAGCCTCGGCAGGCAGAAGGTGCATCCCTCCACACCAGAAAACTTCACAGAACCACAAAGCAGCCATGCCAGGAAGAGCTTTAGACCCCTGCTGCCCAGTTTCTGGAGCCACCCAGGAAGAGGGCAGGAAGTAGAGATTGTTGGACCCTATTCTAAGTCTACACACCTGGCATCTGCAGAGGCAGTGCCTGAAATTTTGTATTTTCCACCATTATTCTTACAAAGCCAGCTCAAAGCAGACTTGTAGATTGAGTTTGGAAGCACTGAATGCTCAGCATGACAGGTATGTTACTTGGTTGAACAATAAATATACTTGAACTACTGCAGTCAAACATTTATGTTCATTTTCAAACTGTTACTCAAAATGTAGGCACTTTTAACATGTCAGTTGACAAAATAAATGCGAGCAGAAATGCCAGCCTTGTGTCCCCATAGCATCCTGTCACCTTGTGCAGAGCCCACCCTCCAGGCTCTGGAGGCCACAGTACTGGAGTACTGGATGCAAAGGTATTGTTGAGAAGGCCTCGGGGCCTGCCCCCTGCTGCTGTCTTCTAAGTCTCCTGGCCCAGCCTGTCTTTTATGAGTTCAGTTTTTAAGGAAAACCTTGTGAATGACCCTGGATGGCACTGGCTTCCCTGCTGACCTGGTCCTTGGGATCCTATCCATGTCAGGCTAACCGCAGGCTTCTCCTGCTCTCCTGTCCTTGCCCCGTGGAGGCGCTGCTAATCTAACTGGACAGGCTCTGAGTCATGTCTATTACTGGGTAGGTTGCTCTGCCTATAAAGGTCATCTGTATGGGTGTGGCTTGCCCTGCTTTGTGATCTTCTGGCTGGAGGGATAAGTTGATCTCAGGGCAGGCTGGAACAGCTCTGACACCTTTTCCTTGGTCTTCTCTAACTCCAGATATTCATTGCTTGGTTTAAGGTTTTAAAGTTCCCTGTATGTTTAGACTACTTGCCTACCCAAACTCCAGTAGACTTTGAACCCAGTCCAGCAGTCCTACTCTTTGCTAGGGATGGTTGACTTTGCCATTGTCTCTTGAGTACTCAAGGGAAGGAGGAGTGATGGGTCAGGCAGACATCAGTCCTGTGGTCCCACACTCAGTTTCTGTCTTTACATCATTCAGAGGGGTCTCTATGTGCGCATATCCTGTATACACTGCCAATTAGCTTGATTCCAGCAACAGTTTATAGTAAACTTTAATAAGCAACTTAAGTTCTAAACTTGGGCAGTACCAATTTTCCTGGCTTTGAGTCAGACAGTTTTGGTTTCTTCACTGAAACCAAAGTGTCCTTGAGCAAGTCACTTTATCTAACTGGGCTGGTGTTCCACAGAATGAAGATACTAATATCTGCCCTGGTTCACTCATTTGACTAGTGTGTGAGATGAAATTTGAAAATGTGTTTTATAAACCATAAAACATCCTCCAAAATGAAAGAGAAACAGGACCATCAAGGAAAAGAAAAGAAAAACAAAAAACTTTTTGTTTTATTTTAATGTAGTGTAGTTTGAAACAGTGGGCTTTTTGTCTTTAAACAAAAATAACATACTCAGAAAATTTGGTAAAGACCTCGAAGGGGACTTCAGAAAAGTTTGAATCATATGTTCTTCCTTTCATAGTAAACCTATTCTATATCAGACACACTCTGCCAAGAACTGGAGAAAAAGAGATGAGCAAGACACAGCTCTCAGGAATGAGCTCACAAGGTGACAATCTGACGGGAGCGACAGAGGGACAGTCCGCAGGGCCAAGTGCTGGGGGGGTGGGAACAGGAGGTTGCTTAATCTAACCCAGGTCTGGGGAAAGAAATTCTCTGAAACACATATTTCAGCACGTGCCGAAATGTACACAACGGAACATGGGCCAGGAGGTGCCTTCCAAATTATGGAAGCTTGTGTAAAGAACTTGAGAGGAGAGAGGACTTCATACCTTCAGGGTATCACACAGCATTCCAGGCACATGGAGTATCAGGAAGAGAGGTTAGGAGGGACACAAAGCAGAAGCAGCCTTAGCCTGAGAAATGACATGCACCAACTTATGCTTCAGAGATCTTTCTGGAGATGACTTGAGTTAGTTCTGCCCTGAAAAATTATATATGCTGATTATGTCTGCTAGCGTTCTGAGATTCCAATCCTGAATGAGTCAACAGAATCACTCAGGGAACTTGCCTTCCTGGGGACCACCTACTCTAATCCAAGTCCAAGAAAGTGGATTTTGATTTGCTCCCCATGTGGTGCTAAAGAAGCCATACAAGCTAATTAAATTAATGGTGACTCCAAAGCAGTATGTCCAGTTCCTAAATCCCCTAACATGTGAAAACTGTTTATTTATTTATTTATTTATGGAAAAAGATGTTTACCAAAGTAATTCAAGCTCTTGGGAGCTTATCTTGAGTTTCTCACGTGGGTAATAAAACCGCACATATCCTTGTAAGATAGACTTTAGGTAAGGACACAGGAGGAGGTCAGGTGACCACAAAGGCAGAGACTGGACTGTTGCAGCCAGAGCCAAGGGACACCTGGAGCCCACAAGCCCAGGGAGAGGAGGGAGTGAAATCTCTGCAGAGCCTCGAGGGAGCGCAGCCCTGCCAGTCCTGGGCTTCTCTCATCTGGCCTCCACAGCTGCGTGGGGTGGGTAAGTTTCCACAGTTGGAACTATCTAATTTGTGTTGATGGGTTAAAGCGCCCTCAAAAATTAGAACAGCAACTGATGGCTATTTAGCTTTTCCTTGCTGTTGCTGGATGTGGCCATGTGAACAACCTTAAAACCAAACTAATCTATTTTTTTTTTTCTTTCTGGAAGCTACGTTCACCAGCTCTCTAGGGAAAACTCACTGACATCTTGAAAAGCATGGGACCCCAAAAATGCAGTGGCCTGAGCACAGCTTCACTGTTATTGAAGTCTTTATCCTGTTACAGGTCAGAAATCATGCCACTGAGACTTCTAGAACGTTCTGACCAGATACCAGGGGATGTAGGTTCAATTTTGCCAGCTGGAAAAGATTCCTTAATGGATTGTGAGAGACACAAAGAAAGGGGTTGGGCAGGAATAGTCAACTCATTCTAGGAGCCACTACTTAGGAAGCCCTTTTAATAATGCCAATGAAATTTCCAGGGCATCTAACACAGGCTAGGTCCTATAGAAAACAAGAATGAAAATTAGATGTAGTAGCTTTCTGAAAAGTGCTCACAGCCTAGTGGGAAGGGACACAGTGTAATAATGTAAAAGTGGAGGAAATTGACTAGACCCAGACAAAACTCAGTTAAATTTAGACCGTGTCTTTCATCAGCTGTGAGATTATTAGCAAGCTTCCTATACTCTTGGTAGCTTGAAGAAAGTAATACTTACTCCCAAAGTTATTGAAAGGATTGCACTAAGGCTGTATGTGTAGAACCCTTAACGCACTGTTATCACGAGTTGGCTCCTTAAAAGGCACCACTGTCCCTTGACTTATGCTATGGTAGAAATGGGCAGAAGAATGTAAAAATGACAGAAAGAAAAAACTAAGTATGTCAGGAGGAGAAGTCCGAAACCCTTGAAGGTGATGAGAAATGTGTATTGCTTTATAATTGATGCCAATTAAGAATTAGCATGGTACCCTCTAATTTCAGATTTAGGAAACAGAAACTATTTACTTAAATAGCACAACATTTGGCTTCATGGAATCACAGTGAGCATCAAACACTCAGAGAACTAAGTTATCAACTCTCATTTGGAGAAGAAACCATTTCATCTAAAAAAAAATCCTAAAACTTGATTTTAATCCTGATTGGGACTACAGCACAAATATAAAAAGTATTTAAAATTTTTTATTAAACCATTTTATAAACACCTCCTAAATGCATTCAGCACTTCTCACGTCTTGCTCGAGACAATATCACACTGTCATGTCCCTGAATGGCACATGGCCATCATTGCACACACCAGTAATCCAGTGGGGCCTGTGGCAGAGCGTTCTCAGCAGCGTCTCGGACTCCATGCTCTTAGACCTGTTCTGTCTGCTGGTCTGAATCACGAGCTTTCTCTTTAGGTCTCTCTGCACCCTTGTTAAGCCTAACCCTGTCTCAAAAATGCTTTCCCACACCAGATCTTGTCTAATTTTAACCCTCATGACAGTCTTGACAACCAAGTACCATTATCCTCAATTCAAAGATATTAAGTAACTCACCCAAGTACACACATCCAATTGCTGACATATTGAAGCTGGGATTATTGGACTGAAAACATAATCTTTCGATAGTAAAGCTCTTTCATTTCCATCCACTCATTCATTTATTTATTCATTCACTACATATTTGGGGGGTGTGCTGTGGGGGTACCACCTGGATGCTGCGGCTTAACATATGTGGTCTTCTTGCATCTTTCACCTATTTGGGTCCTCTTTTTGTCCCTGGAGATTTAACAAATTGTCTACACCTTTAGACACCTAAACTTGGAGGTTGGAGGACCACCACCATCCCTTCAACAGTGTCTTCTACAGTCTGGTCTCCCCACGGTGCAAGCCAATCTTGCTCCCCTTTTAGAGTATGTGCCAACAATCAGTGGTCCTATAGAAGTGCAGTGCTAAGATTCCTGTAGAATCATTCAAACTTGCATGTAGCAAACTGTTTCTACCGTATGTGAGAATAGTCTTCCCTAGCTCAGGCCAAGAGCAGGGCAGGATGACGGGCTTGGGATCCAAAGCATTACTGCCTTCTGATCTTCATAGCGACCTCCCAACACTCACTATTGCCCCCCTGAGGAAATTAGCAGGGGGTATACCAGAAAGAAATAGAATCACCAGATGTAAAAATGATTCCAAGCCTTGGAACCCACAAACATCTGAACATTTTTTCCATCGACTCACTTCACTGAACTACACATTCCCAACTATTGCTGGATTGGAACTACCTCCAAACACTTCAGCAAATCTCAGTGGAGCGCTCTTTGGAAAAGCCCAAATGTTCATGGAAGAGAAGTTTAATCTTGGTGTCCTGTGTATTTCAATAAAACAAACCAAGAGAAGGCAAGTGTTCCATAATTCATGATGTGCACTCACATAAAACTTTCTTATTAAGAATTTGATTAATAGTCTAATCACATTGGGCACAAGATGACTTTTCCAAGCTACGAAATGCATGCATGCTTCTGGGGGAAAAAAAGCCAAGGACAATTTCCAAAGGCTGTTCCTCATCTAGGGTGGGTTGGTCTAGAAAACAGGACAACAGGGCAGGCGATGCTCTCTCATTTGTTGTTTGCAGCAGGGAAACTTCGAAGGAGCCTGTGCTGCTGAGCACTGGTCCTGTTCAGTAGGCTGCTTCCATATATGGCAGAGATAGCACATTGAGCCCAGAGAGCACTTGGCCTGCCTGCAATTGACTTCAGGCTTGGCCATTCACAGGCTGTGTGCCCTGCCTCAGTTTCCAATTTCACAGTTGGGAAGATCAAGTCAGGCAAAGCATTGTAAGTTCACAGCTTCCCAGTGGGTGCCTGGTAAATGGCAACTGCTTTTAGGTTCAACATTAACCCAGTTACCTAGGTGGAAAATCTGTGTTGAAGAAACAGGCAGCTAGGTTCTCCACTGGATGTCTGGGTGGGAGTCCACTGACTTTTGGTGAGGTCCATCTGTGTGGCAACACTCACTGGGCTCATGTTTAATACACTCTCCATAGTGGGTTGAATGGCAAACCTCTACACGAGATGTCCACATCCTGATCCATGGAAGCTGTGAATGTGACATTTGCAAAAGAGCCTTTACAGAGGTGATTAAATTAAGGACCTTGAGATGAGAAGATCATCCTGCATTATTTGGGAATTTCCTAAATTGAATGAAAATGTCCTTAGACACACAGACAGGCAGACAGAGAAAAAAAAAGCAAAGTGAAAACAGAGGCAAAGATTGGAGCAATGTGGTCACAAGCCCAGGAATGCTGGGGCAGACATCAGAACCTGGAAGAGGCAAGGGTTGGGGTCTCCCTTCAAGCCCCATTGGGAGAATGTTACCACTGGGCTGCAGACCTTTGGCTTGCAGAATCATGAAAGAATACCTTTCTGTTTCTTTAAGTCACCAAGTTTGTGATAATGTGCTCCAGCAGTCTTCAGAAACTCATATATGGCCCTTGTTGTGTGGGCATTGTTGAATATCCAGAAACCTCAGAAAGGTTCAATAACTAGTTTATATCCAGACCATCAATAAATATTGGCACCAGTCCCCAGTGTGGGTCTCCTTCACATGGAGGCTCATGATTGGGTGTTTGTTCATTGCTTCCTATCAAATGGTTATACTTAGGGCATCCATGAACGCTATTGGAGTAGGAATGAACTATTACTATTCAGAAATGTTAGATGGGGGTCACAGTGAAGATCTCAGCAACTCCGCCTCCCCTCCCACATAATCCAGTCACTAGAACAAATTCAGTATGCAGGCGCTGGATTCCTAGTGTGGCTTTCCCCACTGTCAGCACTATTGGCTATAAATAAACATAGATACTCATTTGAAAGTGTAAGGAATTCAGATTGCCCATCTTTAGTTCTTGTCTAGACTAGCAAATTACAGAAAAATTATAAATAAGAGAAAGTGGAATAGTCAAACAAACACCGAGTTAGAGCCAGAAGACACAGAAATCTCCAGTAGCCTACAGCAAATGTACTTTGGCCCTTTCACCAACTTTCTGTATGATCCAGAGAAGATCATTAAATTTCTTGGGCTCCATTTCCGTGGAATACCTTTAGGAACTTTCTACGATATATGCATGTCCTGAAATTTGCACCACCTTGTAGCTCTGTTCTGACCTTGCCAAAAACCACTGGTGTATATAAAACCAACAGACCTTAAAAATATCACTCAGTAGAAGATTGAACTAGAGAGGAAATCCAGGGCCATTTCGAACCTTAATAATCAGAGAAAGATTAGATTTCCAGTATCAAATTTTTGTCTACCATAAGCAGGTTTTTTTTTTGTATAAATAGCACCTTACATTAGACTTCACTTTGCAGCCTATAAACTGCTTCCTCCACCCAGAGAGTCATTGATTTCCACCTGTGACATGGGCTAGCATCATCTCCAGTAGACAGAGCAGCTGGCAGGACTTGCGTTAGCAAGGAGGGAATACAGCCCCTTGTTGAGACAGCACCTCTGTATTTCAGTAGCCCCTGATGACACTTGAACTTGGCATAGTGTAACTACGTGATCCACTTTTTGGATCTGTGAGATACAGAGGTGACTCTCATCAGCTGCAGTGACCACCTCTCCAAGAGTAAGCGAAGGCTACCGTTTCTGCTAGAAGACATCATTCCATTTTATTTTATTTCTCCAGTACCTGGAACACAGGCAATACCCTGTGGAAGTGTAATGAATCAATAAAGAAATACAGGATGAAATGAATCCATGAATGTGGGAGCTGACGCTCAGAGCAGAGAGCAAGCTCCCCAGAACCCCTGAGCTACTGCTGCCAGGACAGAATTGATCTTGCTGCGCCTCATGGTGGGTGCGCTACCTAAGCCAGCTTTCGTCAGCCATGCTAGGTGATTGGAAGTGTGTCCTATATAACAGTCTGGACAACTTAAAACTGTAAAACTTTACCAAGCTTGAAATCAGTTTGTCTTCTAAGAATAAAATGATAGGGCACCTCCAAAAACACTGCAGGATATGCCCGGAGGTTTCCTAAAAATATGCTTGCACTGCGGCCCAGAGCTGGGCTTAGTTCAATGTGTTTCTCTGTCTTTTGTGCTCAGCACTTACCGTCTGTTGCAGGCTGCAGGCCCGACTCTTTTTGCATAATTTCTCTACCACGTAAATGTCCTCCTCTCTGTGGGACCAGAGAGGTCATCCACCGTAGCACAATGTGGAGACAGGAGCATCCTGTGCTAACCGGACCACAGGCAGGAACCAACACCGTCCACTCCTGCAGGACACCAGGGCACGCTGACTTCTCATGCCAGCTCAGGGGGCCACCTCTGAGGATGTTAGCAGCGTGAAGAGGCAAGAGGTGTCCTTGTAACATTGAGGGAAGGAGCTGCTTGGCCCTCTGGGTCCCCTGGGTAAGCAAGAAAGTGAGAGAATGGGGATGTGTGTGGCACTGCTCTCACTCAGGGGTGCTGCATTATTTGGGAGCTAGGGTGAGAGGTGAAGTGGGATTTATGGAAGTCACGGCCTGTGCTTCGCCCATCCATCTTCTCCAGAATGTGCCAGAAGTTCACAGGTGCTGAGGGACCAGTTGAATGCCTTCATTTCTTCCTCCTAGGGAAAGGAAAGGAAACAGCTAAGGCCACTGGGAAGGTGAAGCAGAGTTTGATAGTGTCTCATTTGACCAGAGTCAAATATGACCCAGATGTAGTATTAGGACAGTCACCTATTTAATGCCTAACAGAATTAGGCTGTCTTGGCCTTTCTACCATCAGCAGATGAATTGCAGGCACATGATACTCAGACTCAATTTTGCAGGGTCCACCCAGGGTTGACTTTTAAAATTGGGAAAAGGAGTCAGGATCCACAGGCCATTTAAAGTCTGTATGTGCCCTCTCTATATCTGCCTCCCACCCCACTTCATGCCACACCCGGCTTCCTACCATCTCTTGCCGTTCCATGGCACCTCCAGCTTCGTAGCACCCCTTCCCTCCTCCACACCACACCTAGCTGCCTGGCTCCTGCCCTCACCTACACTCTTCAGCTGGCTTTTATGATTTAATATGCTGCCCCACTTCTTGAGCCAGTACCTCAGCTTCTACCAACTCTAACCCCTTAGCTCTAATTCCCTTGTTGGCCAGAGCCCAAGAGTCTCTGAGGTGTGTTCTTCTCCGACTTGCCCTTTGAGGAGAGTCAGCAACCATGAGGTGGAGTGCTTGGGTAAATTGATGTTGTTTACAAACGATTTTCTCATTCAAAGAGTCATAAAAGAGAATTAGAAGAGTAGCCAGGAAGTCCACATGCTAGCCTCCTTTTGGTTTGGGTTGGCTCTTCTTCTGGTCCAATTTTTCTCTCTTCCAGGGAGCAGCAGGTCTGGAGATTTGGCTTCAGCGTGATGTGAGTTTATACCCTGGAGGAGATCTGGCAGGTAAGGAGAGGGGCTCTTCTGAATCAATGCTGTCTCCTTCAAATCCATCATGGAAACAAGCACTCCCTCGAGAATTAGCCAGCTAAGCAAATGCTATGTAAACATGAGAAATGACATTGATTCTCTTAATGTCACAAACTACAAATTAATTTACCAGGAAAAAAAATCATCCCAGTCCACTGAGAGCTATTTGTCTTGTGAATTTTCTTTTCTTCCTCTGAGTGAAGCATCTCAGACAGGAACATTCTGGAGAACTCCCGAAGGAGCTGGTTTCTGCCTCCAGGAGCATGGGGAAGCTGGACTTTGTCCTGCGTCTCACTGGGCGCTCCCTTCAGCAAGCCTGGGATTTCCTAGGGTTGTTGCCCACCTTTCCTGCTTCCTCAGGTCTCAGAGGAGCCGCACTGTGCCTGAGCTCACGGGGCTTCTTCAAGCTCCATCCAGCCTTCCATTGCCCACCTCATTCTAATCCTTTTTACCTCCTTTGTTTGGTTGATTCCTCTTGTTCCCACTCCCTCCTCACAAAAACCCCAGACAACTTCTCCAACATGAAAAGGATCAGCTTTCTCCTCTTCAGTCTCCCGAAGCAGGGGCCTCTACCCTCCACCCGCACCTGCCCCTTGCATCTCCTGAGGGATCCCACCCACCTGGTGGCCTGCACCAGTCTCCAGCCCGGCTCCAGCCCACTCCTGTACTTGTGCACACCACAGCCAGAGTGGAATGGCACCTCCTCCAGGCAGCCCCCACATAAGAGCCCATGTCACCCCACTGTCTGGAAGAAGCCTAGACCAGGTGCCCAGCTTCTGGTGGCCCACACTGTCCCGCAACACCTGTTCCTCTGCTGAGCAGATTCTCGCCTTCCTTCCTTCACTTCAGAGAAGCCTGGCCTGGGCATCCTTATGGGCTTACACAAGCAAGCCGTACCCTACTCTCTGGCAGCATCTGTCCTCCTGAACTGGGCCTTATCCAGAGCTTCCTCGGGAGGGCTCTGAGACCTAGATGACCCCTGTAACCTCCACCCCTATCCAGGTAGCAAAAATAAATGAATGGGATGCAATTAAACTAAAAAGTTTTTGCACAGATAAAGATCTAATCAAGAACATCAAAAGAGAACCTACAGAATGGGAGAAAACATTTGCCTGCTACACCTCGGACAGAGGGCTAATATCCAGAATATACGATGAACTAAAGAAACTAAACAACAAACTCACAAATAATCCAATCAATAAATGGGCTACAGATCTTAAAAGAAACTTCTCACCAGAGGAAGTCCAGAAAGCCCATAAATATATGAGAAAATGCTCTACATCATTAGCTATAAGGGAAATGCAAATCAAAACTTCAATGAGATACCACCTCACTCCTGTTAGAGTGGCAAAAATGAAAAATTCTAACAACAGATGCTGGAGGAGCTGTGTGAAAAGAGGAACACTGTCACACTGCTGGTAGGACTGCAAATTGGTTCAGCCACTATGGAAAGCAGTGTGGAGACTCCTCAAAAAATTAAGGATGGAACCACCTTATGACCCACTCCTGGGTATTTTCCCAAAAGATTTAGAATCAACATATTATAGAGATACAGCTTCATCAATGTTTATAGCAGCTCAATTTACTATAGCTAGATTTCGGAACCAACCCAGATGTCCCTCACTCGACAAGTAGATACAAAACTATGGTACACATATACAATGGAATACTACTCAGCCATTAGAGAAGATGATATTGTGGCTTTTGATATAAAATGGATGGAGATGGAAAGAATTATGCTCAGTGAAGTATCCCAATCTCAGAGACTCAAGGGCCAAATGGTTTCTCTCATCTGTGGAAGCTAGAATACATCGGGAAGCAGTATGTGAGACGGCTAAGCTAACAATAACTTCAAATTGTATGATTCTCAACCCAACAGGGAGATGACTCCCTAGAATACTTCGAGGAGTAGGGAGGGGAATGGAGAGAGGGTGCAGGAAGAACTCCTAGGAGACTGGAGGGTGGGAATATGAGGGAATCATCTCAGAAGGAGATCTCTGTCCTCCACAAGCTATCCATTTAACTCAGGGGTTCTTCTGGGTGAAACAGTAGCAGGGGAAACCCAAGCTGGGCATCCATGATATAGCAATAGCCCTGGATAACTAAGTATATATTCATTGGTTCTTGAATAATGTTTGATAATGTTTCCCCCTCAATTGTATCTCTATATACATCTAAAAAAAATGCAGACCAGGGGCTGAGTGACTCTATCTGCATTTTTAGTTCTTTCTCATTATTTTAATTTTTTTCTTTTGGTACCAGGGATTGAACCCACTTAACCACTGAGCCACATCTCTAACCCTTTTTATATTTTATTTTGAGTCAGGGTCTTACTAAGTTGTTCAGGGCTTAGCTAAATGGCTGGGGCTGGCTTTGAACTTGCAATGCTCTTACCTCTGCCTCCTGAGATGCTGTGTCCATCTATTTCTCATTCTTTAAAGTTTACTCCCTCTATGATCCTCCTCTTTAGTAACATTGATAATAAAAATGGTAACTATTATGTGTTTTGTATACTTTTTTATATTACCCATACCCTGTGTTTTTTAATTGAGAAATTTATTTGTTGAGTAATCAAATAAGTTTTTAACGAAATAATATCATATGTATATAGATTCTAAAGTTTAGATTTACCCCCAAGAGTGCCCCCCAATTACCCACCCTTATCCATCCCCCTCCCTCCTTCCCAATACATCTCTATGAATGCCTTAGGTTGTATGTCATTACACCTTTTCCAGATTTAAAACATGATAATAGACCTCATTTCTCAATGGCCAGGGTCTAGTTCCAGCCTCCACAGATGAGTGAAGATATTTTACCCTTGGTTCTCTGGGTTATGCTGATTTCATTCAGCATAATTTCATCCATAGCCATCCATTTACCTTCAAAGGCTGCAATATCATTGTTTCTAATTGCTGTATAAAATTCCATAGTATAGTTATAAAACTCAGCGACTCAAAGTTGGTCTATTAGCATGTGTTAAATCCAGATAAGATGTAATGTTTTACAACCTAATACTTTTTTTAGACATATAGTGGGAAGGGGAAGGGCGGGATAAGGGAGGGTAATTGGGGGGGCATTCCTGGGGGTAATTGCAATATCCAGAATATATACACATTTTATATTATTTTGTTAAAAAGTTGTATGGTTGTTCAAAAATAAAAAATAAAAAAAGAAAAAAAAA
>PVKS010024654.1:17379-30931 GCA_004027875.1 Aplodontia rufa | reverse complement strand
TTGGAGACATCTTTATTGATTTTTTGTTTTGATGATCTGTCTAGAGTTGATAATGGTGTGTTGAAGTCCCCCAGGATTATTGTATTGAGATCAATGAGGGGATTAATGTCCTTAAGTATATTTTCCATGTATTTTGGGGGGTTGTAATTGGGGGCATAAATGTTGATTATCGTTATATCTTCTTGGTGAACTGTCCCTTAAAGTATGATAAAGTGTCCCTCTTTATCCTTTCTGACTAGTTTTAGTTGGAAATTAATTTAGTCAGAGATTAAAATCGCTACACCAGCTTGCTTTTTTGGGCCACAGGCCTGGTAGACGTTTTGCCATCCTTTCACTTTCAGCCTGTGTCTATCTTTGAGTGTCAAATGTGTCTCTTGCAGGCAACATATTGTTGGATTTTGTTTTTTGATCCATTGGGTCAGTCTGTGCCTTTTAATTGGGGCATTGAGACCGTTCACATCTAGAATGCAAATCTGTTAATTAATGGGTCTTCTCATTCTTTTAATTTCCCTTTCATTTGCTCCATTTCAGATAGTTCTTAAATACTGCGTTATTTAAATGATTAAAATATAACTTTCAACCCTAATCATGGCTTGTAACGTAGTTTTGCATATTTTGTTTATTTTCTTCTCTCCTTCCTCATGATAATGGCACTCCTTTAAGTAACCCATATTGCCAAACTACTGTAATATTCTTATTTTCCCCTGTGCATGTGCACATACGTGCACACACACACACACAGTCACATACATATACACTCAGAAGGTTTTGTCATCATTGTTTTATGAAAGTAATTCATGTTCTATACCTTGCCTTGCTCACCCCAGTTTTCCTCTCTCTTAGAGCTAAGAGGTGTATCTGTAACAGTACGCAGAAAAAAAAAAAAAAAAAGAAAGAAAAGGCATTGTCCCTGATCTCAGGTAGCACATAATCTGAATGACTATTTAAGCTAACCGATGTGAGAAAGTTCCTTCCTCTGGAAAACTGAAAATTTATACTAGTAAAACTTTAAATTTAAATATATTTTGCTCACGTTAGTGGGCATTTTGGGTGCTAGGCCTGTTGGTGGGGATGTATTGCTTTCTTGAGAATGAGAACAGTGTACATTAATCTTCAGGGGTAGTCGAAAGGCAAGGACATATAATGGAATAAATTTCAGGTGAGCATGCCAAACATGACCTCACTTTAGAGAAGTGTGAACCAACTTTGGCACAATTGACTCATAACTCTTCGTTTGGGGTGGGGACAGTTTCCCTGTGTGTTATAGAGTATTCACCAGATTCATGCTTAGACCTCCTGCATGATGGGAACACCCTTCCCCCTCAAGTGTGGCAATTACAGTGTCTTCAGCTATTTCAAATGTTCCCTGTTGGGTCAAATTTAAGAACAATTTGTGAGGCAGAAGAGAGCAGTCAGTAAGAATCCAGAAAGGCAGAGAGTGAAGAGAAACAAGGGAGAGAAGTTTAAAAGTGAATGTTGGAGAAGAGTCTAGGGAGTGCTGCCCTAGAGCCTTTTGCAAGGATAGTAATACTGCATGATTGCTTTGTCCAATGTGATAGTCACTATCTGTGTTGTGGATTTGAGTCCTTGACTGAGGAACTATTTAAATTTTAGTATTACTTAATTTAAATTAGTATTAATGTGATTTCAAGTAGGTACACATGACTGGTAGCTACTTTATCAGACAGTCTAGATCTAGAGTGTTAGTTCATGACTCAATCCTTAGTTCTCATCTCCCCTAACACTGATGTTCTTTTGGAAATAGTGGAAATAGTGATTTGGAAGTAGTGATTGCATAGTTAAATACCTTTCTCTGCAACCATAAATCAAATAAGTCCAAATTTGGGGATAAAATTATAGAAGAAACTCCCATTTTAGTAATTGGCTGAAACCACAGTTTAATGTATATGTATAAAATCTGAATGATACAAAATTTTAAAGATTAAATTAAAAAGTTCTCTTTTCTTTAAGTGATTTATTTTGAAGTAGGATATTCTGATTTTTAAAAATTCTCCCTAATAACTTTAACATAAGTAACTTGATGAAGTCTTTATTGGGCACTATGCAAAGTAGAGAGTGAAAAGAAACAACTTATTTTGAAGTTTTCATTTCACTATAGTTACGAAACATTTGCATTCTATTCACCATGCTGAAGGAAATATATTTATGTTATATATTTCCATAAAAGGGGAAAAAAAAGAAGGAAAATGTCTTGCTCCAGGCTGAATAATAAAGTTTAAAAAATAGATAAAAATCAGAATGACCAATTGGTATTGAGAAGAATATTTCAAGATTAATATATAATATTTAGCTCCTTTTACTAATTTTAAGTTCATATGGCTTCCTAACTCAATAAAAAAATGAAGATTAAGAAACACATAGAAACTCCACTCTGCACAGAAAGTAGTTTACACTCATTTTTGATTTAGAAAAATATACATGAAACTAATTTAAATTTTGAATAGACTTAAAAGAATGTCTTTAGGATAGAATCACTTAAAGGTTATATCTATATTTGATTCACTCATAGGAGTATGAAGTCTTTGAAAGTGTCATGGGGCCTGAGGAACTTACTATGAAGTTAACACCTTAGCAGTTGCTCACAGAATTCCAAAAACTTCCCCAGACCTGACAGCCAGAGCAACCTACATTCAAATATTTATCAGTTTTAAGTATCCATGTTTTGCCTTCTGTTTAAGTGGTTTAGAGACATAAATATTGACACATAAGCTTCAGCCGTTGAATCTCAGATCCTAGAAATTAGGGAGAGCACAGATCAGCTAAAAAAAATGTATTCTCTTAATAATTTACCTATTATGAATGTGTCTAATATAAAACAGATAATTTATTGATTATTTATTGTCTAATGTTGTTTTTTAAAGAGTGTCTGGTAGAAAAGTATATGATTTAGAAACAGATGTTAAGTTTCATTTTGAAATAAGCATTGACCTCATTTGAGAAAGGGATAAAGTTTAATTGCTTTTCTGAGTTAACAATGTAAAATAAGCTGCTAGTATTTTTAAGGGAATATTTGTGATTTATTAAACTCACAAAGATCATTAGTATAACGAAGAATTTCTGTACTTTTTAGTTACAACAAATTGCATCTTTTTCTTTTAAAAATGATAATATATGAATACAAAGGGAAGTTGAGGCATATCCTTAAATTCTATCCATTTCAACTTAATCAACTTTAAAAATAATGGATTAGAGTTTTTAAAAATGAATGGCATTTCCTTTTAGAAATATTTCCTATGATTTTGGTTGTGACATCATTTAATGTGTTGCTCTTGGGAGAGTGTCAACTTTGAGGAACCACCATTATGAATATGGCTTCTAGTGCACCGAAGCATCATTTTGTGGTTCATTACTGTACTTCATTATTCAACCAATGGCTTCTTTAGATATTAACAAATAAGTGCCAAATAAATGGAAATGGTCGTGTCTGGAAACAACTGAAGAGGGAGTACTCATGAATTCAATTCTCTTAAAAGAGCTTGTTCTTCAATATTAGCTTCAACTTCTACACATGATGGACTTTTAAAATATATAATGTCGGCAAGTATTTTTCATCAAAGAATGCATTTGATAATTCTGTTAGTATTTGGAAATGCACAGTTCATTTGCCAGAAATCAAAAATCTTTCCTTTTCCTCATAATATTTGCATTACAGGAATGTTTTTATATGCTTCAACTGGCCAGGTTATTTTTGATAAATGGAAAAAATTGAATTGAAGTTGGCGAGGGGTCTGTGGATCTTATTTATTTTTTCAAAGAACCAATTCTTTGTTTTGTTGATACTTTGTATTTTTTTTTGTACTCAACTTCATTGATTTCAGCTCTGATTTTAATTATTTCCTGTCTTCTATTAGGTTTGTGATTGAATTCTTCCTTTTTTTGTAGGAATTTGAGTTGGAGCATAAGACTATTTGGGCTCTTTCCTGATTTTTGATGAAGGCACTCAGTGCTATAAATTTACTTCTTAAGAATGCTTTCAGACTATCCCAGAGATTTTGATAGGTTGTTTCATCATTCTCATTTGTTTCCAAGAATTTCTTGATTTTTGTTCTCAATACCTCTTTTATCCATTCTTCATTTAAGAGGGTATTATTCAATTTCCAAGTATTTGAGTAGTTTCTGTTGTTTTTCTTTTTATTAATTGCTAAGATCATAGCATTGTGGTCTGATAGGATACATGAGATTATATCAACTTTTTTTGTATTTGTTAAGGTTAGCTCTGTGGACTAGGATGTGGTCTATTTTGGAGAAGGATCCATGAGCTGCTGAGAAGAAGGTAAACTCAGCTGATTTAGGATGGAATATTCTGTGAATGTCTGTTAAATCCAGTTGATAAATAGGGTTGTTTAGGTTAGAGATACCTTTTTTGATTTTTTTGCTTTGATGATTTGTTTGTTGTTGATAATGGTGTATTAAATTCACACAGTATTATTGTGTTGACATCAATGAGGGGTTTAATGTCCTTAAGTATTTGTTCCATATATTTGGGAGGGTTGTAATTGGGAGCATAAATTATTATTATATCTTCTTGATGAATTGTTCCTTTTACGATGATATAGTGACCTTTGTCCTTTCTGACTAGTTTTTGGTCAAAATAACTTTATCAGATCTTAGGATTACAATGCCAGCTTGCTTTTTCAGACCACAAGCCTGGTAGATATTTTGCCAACTTTTCACCTTCAGTTTGTGACTATTTTTGATTGTGAGGTGTGTCTCCTGTAGACAGCATATTGTTGGATTTTTGGTTTTTGATCCAGTAAGCCAATCTGCGTCTTCTGTTTGGGTCATTGTGTTCATTCACATTCAGAGTTAGCATAGACATGGGAATCTGGCTCCCTGACATTACAATTATTGCTGTGTTTTGCACCATCTTGGATATCTTTTAGTGTGGTATGTGATTATTGTCTTTCTTCTGTTTATGAGTTTTGGAAGTTGTCTGAGTGTTCCTCTGAATGAAGTATGTCCTTGAGAATTTTCTTTAGTGCAGGCTTTGTGTTCATGTATCTTGCTAGCTTGAATTTATCATTGAGGTATTTAATTTCCCCATCACATTTAAAGCTTAGTTTTGCAGGGTGTATTATCTTTATCTGAAAATTGTTTTCTTTCAAAATTTGAAAAATATCATTCCATGATCTTCTGGTCTTTATTTTCTGATCTGAGAAATCCATAGTAATCTGAATTGGTCTGCCTTTGAATGTGATTTGGTGTTTTTCCCTAGCTGCTTTTAGGATTTTCTCCTTGATTTCTCTGTTGTTCATTTTAAAGATTATGTGTCTCAGTGAGTTTCTCATTTGGTTAGGTGTGTTTGGTGTCCTATAGGCATATTGAGTTTGATTTTCTGGGTCAATCCTGATATGGGAAAAATTTTCCTTGGCAATTTCACTTAGAAAGTTCTTAATGCCCCTTGTTTGTTGATCAGTGTTTTCTTCAATTCCAGTTACTCTTAAGTTATTTCTTCTAATCTCATCCAATACTACTTGGAAGTTCTGATCATGTACAATAAATTTATTTTCTTGCATGTCCTCCTTGAACTTGACATTGCTCAGCCTGTATTCATTATCTGATGGTTGTTCTTTGAGAGCTAAGGTTATCTTTTCTATTGAGTTTACTCTGGTATTAGTATCTTCCAATGAGCTTTAGAAATGTAGTGATTAACCTGTATATAAATATTAAAGTATAACATGCACATACTAATATTTTTAATCTTATACAATTATGGATAATTATAATGAATATTCAGGACCTTTAGTTTTTTTATCACTGCTAAGAATAGGTAGTTTTTTATCCAGAAATACCTAAAATTAAATAAAGTTTAATTAAAAAAATAAGTTATATCAAATAACATCAGTTACAATTATATTCTAGTTTAATTAATGGACTAACATTGTGCATTCTAATTAATTGAATTGGTTACTTTTTAATAAAATCACAATATACCTATAAAAGCATGGCTTTTAATTTCAAAAGGTCAGAAGACAGTTTCCAAAACTTTGAGTAGTTTCTAACTTTGAATATCCCTTGGGAAAATTAATTCTCACTGATGTCTATTAAGTCTTTCAAGGCCTAATTAGACAATAACAAATGACTAGAACAAATATCCCTTGTAGAATTAGAATTTATCCAGATTCCTGCCTCTAGAGATGCATAGATATTATGTAAAATAAGTCTAGTTATTTCCTTCAAGTAATGATGATGATGATAATATTAAACATTAAATAAAGATGTATTATTAAGAAATCTGCTTAAGAATATTTCTATATTAAATTTTTCCATGTCCTATTTTTTCTATATTAAATATTTTCCTTGGACCCTTTGACTTCCATAGTGGGAATTTTTGTCTTTCACTACTATATATACATGTTTGTGTGTGTGTGTGTTCTGATGTTATTTTTTTAAAAGTATCTGTCAAAAGAGAAGTGTCAGATGTAGAAACAGACATGAAGTTTCAGTTTGAAATAAGCCTTAACTTCATTTGATAGAGGAGCAATTTTCCAAGAATCAATTTAATTGCTTTTCTGAGTGAGCAGTGTGAAATAAACTACTGGTATTTTTTTCTTACAATGGTTCAACTTAGTAGTTCAGCTCTAAGATAACTTGAATTAGAACATGAAGGATGTAAAAGCATAATATTTTTGAAACCAAAGTGTATTTCTTTTTCAGACAGCAATGATGCACACACATCTATATCATGTATATTGTGACTTGTACACATGTAAAATGGTCATAGTACTGTGGAAGTGTTGAAGAGAGTATATTAAAAATAGAATGATATAGTTGTGAAATAAATAAGGAAAGAAATGTAGTAGTTGGAGTTGGACCTATTTTTGTATCCTAATTTAGATTATATGCTGAGCTGGCAACATAAATGTCCTACGTTAGGACATCAGATGGGATTGTTTAAGTCTATCATGCAGGGTAAAAGTGTGGGAGGCAATAATCTAAACTATTCTTTTGAAGTTACTTCTTCCAATTCTATTTAGCTGCTCTGGAGTGTCAAAATGCAGGCAGTCTAAAGGGCAAATCAAGTGGGGTTCCTGGATGCTAAAATGTTACCTTTGGCCAGTACCTCCTGAGTGAGAGTTAACTTGCACATTTCTATGGGTTTCAGTGAGCTGTTTTCTTAGTTAAGGAAAATTGAGATTTACAGTAGTTCTTTAATAACTTTTTTGAAAACACTCCTCTAATGGTCTAAGAAACTTTCATTCTTTTTTCAATCATCTATATGAACACTGCACATACTAGATGTAATTTAAGAGCACAAACACACACAGTACGCAATAATTTTTACTTCTGTGTGTATCTATGAATAAAATTATAGTAAAAATAGGTTCCTGACCAAAATTGCATCTAATATGGCTGACTAGGATAATTTCATGTAATTATTAAAGCATATAAATCGGCAGTAGGAACAACTACTATTAACCATTTAATTTTGTTTGAAATCATATAAAATGTATTTTAATAAAAAGGTGCAAAACAGCATTCTTTTTTTTATTTATTAGATGAATATGGAGTTACAATTGAGGGGGACACATTATCAAACATTCAAGAACACATGTATATATACTTAGTTTTCCAAGGCTAATACCATGTCATGGATGCCCAGCTTGGTTTTCCCATGTTGCTATTTCCCCCAGAAGACCCCCTGAGTTAAATGGATATCTCATGGAGGTCAGAGATCTCCTTCTGAGGTGATTCCCCCATATTCCCACCCTCCAGTCTCCTAGATATTCTTCCTAAGCCCTCCCCCCACTCTGTCCCCCACCCTTTGCCCCCAGGTATCCTAGGCAATCATCCCCCTGTTGCATTAAGAATCATACAATTTGAGGTTATTATTAGCTTTGCCATCTAACATACTGCTTCCCTATGTATTCTAGCTTCCACAGATGAGAGAAACCATTCAGTCCTTGAGTCTCTGAGATTGGGATACTTCACTTAGCATAATTCTTTCCATCTCCATCCATGTGATTTCAAAAGCCATATCGTCTTCTCTAATGGCTGAGTAGAATTCCATCATATATATATATATACACCAAAGTTTTTGTATCCACTCAACAAATGAGGGGCATCTGGGTTGGTTCCATGATCTAGCTACAGTAAATTGAGCTGCTATAAACATTGAGGAAGCCACATCACTATAATACACTGATTCTAATTCTTTTGGGAAAATACCCAGGAGTGGGATAGCACAATTTTTTGAGGATTCCCCACACTGCTTTCCATAGTGGCTGAACCAGTTTGTAGTCCCACCAGCAGTGTGACAGTGTTCCTCTTTTCCCACAGCCCCTCCAGCATCTGTTGTTGTTCAAATTTTTCATTTTTGCCACTCTAACAGGAGTGAGGTGGTATCTCATTGAAGTTTTGATTTGCATTTCCCTTATAGCTAATGATGTAGAGCATTTTCTCATATATTTATGAGCTTTCTGTACTTCCACTGGTGAGAAGTTTCTTTTTAGATCCGTAGCCCATTGATTGATTAGATTATTTGTGATTCTGGTGTTTTGCTTTTTTAATTTTTTGTGTATTCTGGATATTAGCCCTCTGTCCGAGGTGTAGCAGGCAAAGGTTTTCTCCCATTCTGTAGGTTCTCTCATGATGCTCTTGACTAAATCTTTAGCTGTGCAAAAACTTTTTGGTTTAATTGCATCCCATTCATTTATTCTTGACTTTACTCCTTGAGTCATGGGAGTTTTGTTAAGGAAGGCGCCGCCGACTCCTGTGTCCTGTAGTATTGATCCTACTTCTTTTTTTAGTAAGTTTAAAGTTGTTGGCTTAATATCCAGATCTTTGACCCATTTTGATTTAATTTTTGTGCAGGGAGAAAGATAAGGGTCCAGCTTCAGTTGTCCACACATGGCTGTCCAATTTGTCCAGCACCATTTGTTGAACAGGCTATCTTTCTTCCACGCTATGCTTTTGCCCCCTTTATCAAATATCAAATAGTTGAGTATATGCGGGTTTGTCTCAGGATCTTCTATTCTGTTCCACTTGTCTTCTGTTCTGTTTTGGTACCAATACCATGCTGTTTTTGCTACTATGGCTTTGTAGTATAATTTCAGGTCAGGGATTGAAATACCCCCTACTTCTTCCTTTCTATAGAGTAATGTTTCAGCTACTCTGGGTCTCCTTTTATTCCATATGAACTTGAGAATTGCTTTTTCTATGTCTGTGAAGAATGCCATTGGTAACTTGATGGGAATTGCATTGAATCTGTATAGGGCTTTGGGTAGAATGGCCATTTTTATTGTATTGATTCTGCCTAACCATGAGCAGGGAATGTTTTTCCATCTACTCAGGCCTTCTGTAATTTCTTTTCTTAGTGTCTGATAGTTTTCTTTGTAGAGGTCCTTAATATCCTTTGTAAGGTTAATGCCCAACTATTTTATTTTTTTGGAGGAGATGTTGAATGGGAGAGATTTCCTGATTTCTTCTTCTGCAGATTTGTTGCTGGAGTAAAGGAAAGCTAGTGACTTATTGGAGTTGATCTTGTAGCCAGCTACTTTGCTGAAATCATCTATAAGCTCTAGGAGTTTTCTGGCTGATGATATTGGGTCTCTAGGTATAGAATCATGTCATCAGCGAAAGAGATAACTTCCTCTTTTCCTATACAAATACCTTTGATTTCCTTGTCTTGCCTGATAGCTCTGGCAAGGATTTCAAGGACTATATTGAACAAGAGTGGGGAAAGTGGACATCCTTGTCTTGTTCCTGAATTCAGTGGAAATGCTTTCAGTTTTTCTCCATTGAGGATAGTGTTGGCTATGGGTATGTTGTAAATGGATCTGACATAGTTAAAGTATCTTCCCTTGCTCCCTATCTTTTCCAGAGTTTTGAGAATAAAGTGGTGCTGAATTTTATCAAATGCCTTCTCTACATCAATTGAGATGATTATATGATTTTTGTTTTTAATTCTGTTTATGTGGTAGATTACATTTATTGATTTGCGTATGTTGAACCAGCCTTGTTTTCCTGGAATTAAGCCCACTTGATCATAATGTATTATCTAAAAAGATTAAAAAATGTGCTTTTGTATCCAATTAGCTAAAATTTTATTAAGGATTTTTGTATCAATGTTCATCAGGGAAATTGGTCTGTAGTTTTCTTTCCTTGACATGTCTGTTGGGCTTTGGAATCAGTGTAATATTTGCTTCATAAAAAGTGTTTGGGAGTGATCCTGCTCTATGGATTTCCTAGAAGAGCTTGTAGAGGATTGGTGTTAGTTCTTCTGTGAAGGCTTGGTAGAATTCAGCTGTATATCCATCTAGACCTGGGCTTTTCTTTTTTGGGAGAGCTTTGATTGCTGCTTCAGTTTCGCTTTCTGTGATTGGTTGGTTGAGGTTTTCAATATTTTCCTGTGTTAAAGAGGGGATGTCGTGGGTGTCCAAGAACCTGTCCATGTCCTCCAGGTTATCAAATTTGGCAGAGTATAAGTTTTCAAAATAGGTTCTGATAATCTTCTGTATCTTGGATGAGTCTGTGGTGATATCCCCATTTTCGTCTCTGATTTTGTTGATTTGCTTCCTTTCATTCTTCCTTTTGGTGAGGTTGGCAAGGGGTCTGTTGATTTTGTTGACTCTTTCAAAGAACCAACTCTTAGATTTGTTGATAGTTTGTATAGATTTTTTTGTTCTCAATTTCATTGATTTCAGCTCTGATTTTGGTAATTTCCTGTCTTCTGTAGATTTGAGATTGGACTGTTCCTCAAATTTTGTAGTCGTTTGAGTTGAAGCATAAGGCTTCAACTCAAACTGATCAACAAGTGATCAGATTTATCTGATCACTTTCTAGATTTTGGATGTATGCACTCAGTGCTATAAGTTTACCTCTTAAGAATGCCTTCATACTGTCCCAGAGGTTTCGGTAAGTTGTTTCCTCATTCTCGTTCAATTCCAAGAACGTCTTAATTTCTGCTCTCATTTCCTCTTTTACCCATCCTTCGTTTAAGAGGTAGTTATTCAATTTCCAACTATTTGTATAGTGTTTCTCTTATTGTTGATTGCTAAGATCATAGCATTATGATCTGACAGAATGCATAGGATTATATCCACTTTTTTATATTTGTTAAGATTATCCCGGTGAACTAGGATGTGGACTATTTTAGAGAAGGATCCATGAGCTGCTGAGAAGAAGGTAAATTCAGCTGTCTTAGGATGGAATATTCTGTAGATGTCTGTTAAGCCCGATTGATCAATAGAGTTGTTCAGATTGGAGAGGTCTTTATTGATTTTTTGTTTTGATGATCTGTCTATAGTTGATAGTGGTGTGTTGAATTCCCCCAGAATTATTATGTTGAGGTCAATGAGGGGATTAATGTCCTTAAGTATTTTTTCCATAAATTTGGGGGGGGTTGTAATTGGGGGCATAAATGTTAATTAACGTTTTATCTTCTTGATGGACTGTCCCTTTTATTATGGTATAGTGACCCTCTTTGTCCTTTCTGACTAGTTTTAGTTGGAAATTGATTTTATCAGAAATTAGAATTGCCACGCCAGCTCGCTTTTTTGGGCCACAGGCCTGGTAGACATTTTGCCATCCTTTCACTTTCAGCCTGTGTCTATTTTTGAGTGTCAAATGTGTCTCTTGCAGGCAACATATTGTTGGATTCTGTTTTTTGATCCAGTGGGCCTGTCTGTGTCTTTTAATTGGGGCATTGAGACCATTCACATTCAGAATTAGAAATAGATATCGGAGGCTGAGTCTCTGACTTTGTATCAGTTACAGAATTTTGAGTCATCTTGGAAGTCATCTTGTGTATAATATGATTATTAACTCGCCCTTGTTTAAGGATTTAGGATATCATTGGTATTTTCTTCTGAATGTAGAACATCTTTGAGAATATTTTGTAGAGTAGGATTTGTGTTCATTTATCTTGCTAGCTTGAGTTTATCATTGAAGTAATTATTTTCCCAGTCACATTTGAAGCTGAGTTTTGCAGGGTATAATATCTTTGGGTGGAAGTTGTTATTTTTTAACACTTGAAAGATATTGTTCCAAGCTCTTCTGGCCTTCATTGTTTGCTCTGAAAAATCCGTAGTGATCCAAATTGGTTGGCCGCTGAATGTGATTTGGGGCTTTTCCTAGCAGCTTTTAGAATTCTCTCTTTAATTTCTCTGTTATTCATTTTGTATATGACATGTCTTGGTGAGTTTCTCAGTTGATTAGGTCTATTTGGTGTTTTATAGGCATCTTGGATGTGGTATTCCGGATCAATAGTAAAGTGAGGGAAGTTCTCACTTATGATTTCGGTTAAAAGGTTCTTGAAGCCTCTTGTTTGCTGTTCCGAGTTTTCCTCCAGGCCAATGATTCTTAGATTATTATGCCTCATCCAATCAAATATTACTTGGAAGTTCTGATTATGTAATATAAGCTGTTTATCTTGTTTTTCTTCTTTGAATTCTGCAATGTTTATCCAATCCTCATTGTCTGAAACTCGTTCTTCAAGCGCTGAAATTCTATTTTCAGTGGAGTATACTCTGGTGTTGGTATCATCCAGTGAAGATTTGAATTGGTTAATTGTGTTTTTCAATCCTGATAGCTCTGCTACATCTCTTTTCAGAATGTCAGTATCTTTGTATAGCTGATCTTTAATCTCATGGAATTGTTCCCTAATTTCCCTGTAGAAGTTGTCTCTCATCTCTTGAAATTGAAATCTGATCTCTTTCCTTATTTCATCTCTTAACTCTTTAATTGCATTATGAATCATAATGCTGATACAATGCCTTTGGTTTTCATTTAGGGCCCCTTCTATGGAGTCCTTGGGTTGGGAGCTGTGGGGATGGAGAGCTGTGGGGATGGGGAGGAGAGTTATTTCCCCTTTTCTTCATTTTCTGAGTCAGAGCTTTTCTTTTATTTTGACTCTTGGTGGAGTAATTGGGGCTTCTTAAGGCTTTGCTTCATTGTGAAGGGGATCTATTTGGTCAATACAGACCTAAAGATGCCAGACCGTTCTATTAGAAATTGAGATGCTATAGGTGCAAATTCTAGTCTGTTTCAACTAAAACAGATGAGCTGATGATTAGCACCAATAGTAGCAGCTTTCTTTGAGAGAACTCTCACTGTATATTATGATAGCAAGCAGGTACCCATTTTGAAGCGTGTCTGTTTCTTCAGGTAGTAGGGTGTCTTTGAAATTGGGGAGAAAGAATGACTAAGAAGTCAAGGAGGTGAATTGGGGAAGTATAAAATCACACCTGATTTAGAGTATAGGGGAACTAGGGATTAGGGGGTGTAGGTTATTCTATTAGGACTAAGGAAAACAGAAATGGGGTGTGGGTAAGGTAAAGACTTGGGGTGAGAATAAGAGAAAAATGCTTATATTTAGGGATTACCAGAGTATAGTGGAGGAAGAGGTTAGTATGGGTTATGGTTATCTTCACTCACCAGAGGCTAAGGCTATCTTGTTATCATGAAATGATTTCTGATAGGAACTCAATGTTATAGGGATAGCCGTAGGGTTCAAGAAGACACAGAGAAAATAAGAGCCAATCACCAATACATACACACAGATAAATATTTACATCGACCAACACCAAAT
>PVKS010024654.1:0-17279 GCA_004027875.1 Aplodontia rufa | reverse complement strand
GGGGGTGGTGTGTTCAAATCTGACATCAAGCTTGGGATTCTTCGGAGTTGAGCTTGTTGGAGGAGAAGCTGTTTGGTTAAGTCCTGTGGCCTGATTTTTCTTAGAGGATCTCCTCAAAATTTTCTTTTGCAAAGGGGTATTCAGCTCTCCCTGGGCTGTAATCCTGAGATGGTTGGTTTCTGCCTATCCACACTCTAGAAATCTCTTGGACCTGGGGCTCAGAAGTTGTAGACAATCGAGTTGATCCTAGTGTAGATGTGTGGGTCTCTGACTGATCCAAGGATCACTGGTGACCCACTCTGCTTGTCTTGTGATCTTCAGAAGTCCCAAGAGCTGCTCTGTAGGGTTGACTGAAAACCGCAGAAGATGGACCAGATCGTGCCAGTGTTTATGTGATTCTGAGTTGCAAGAACTAGGAGGCGCCCACCTGGAGAGGTCACGGCGTACAAAAACCTTGGCTATGCAAGGAGCTCAGATGCTAAGGGGAAGCCTGTGTTGCCCCACATATTCAAAGCTTCTGGAAGCAGATATCAAGCAGAGGTTGAAGCAGAGGTCCCCTTTAGAGAGATGAGCCCTGCTGGAGTGAGTTCTCTTCACAGGCTCCTCCTATTTGGGCGAGGAGCAGGGCAGCAAAAGGGCATAAGGTCGCCAACGGAGGAGAGGTTTGAGAGCTGGAGAGGTGAACGGCAGTTCCATACAGCCCCCAGGGCAGATGGCCAGTTGGTGGGGGGCAGTAGCTTCTGTTTCTGATGGTGGGGACTGAGGCCCTGCTCAGTAATGCTGCTAGGCGACCTGACCCGTCCAGCTCTCCCACGCTGGTGCGAGCGTTTAAAAGGACTTTAAAAACAGCTCTTGTAACCCGAGGGCACCAGTGGACAATTATTGTCCCCTGTGACCGAGTTAGAGATCTTGTGCCGAATTTTCTCCTTCCCCAGCTCCTCCGGCAGCGACCAGAGGTAGAGCGTGAATTCCTAGCATCACACAGACCCTTTGGGGAGGGGCCCAGTCTAGGGGCGATAGATTCTGGTTTTCTGGCCGTGTTGTCTAAGATAGCTTTTTTTGCTGAGCAACCCGCCCCACCCTCAGGGATATGTCATAATGGTGGCTGCCACTGCTCACAAGGAGAGCTACAAGTTTGCTAATGTGAACAATTAAATCCTAGCGCTTTATGCAGGACTATGTAAATTAAGAGACAGCAGATCAGGGAGTTTGCAGCGGGCTGGTTTAGGGTACTTGGTCACGAAACTTGCACCACTTGCACCATCGTTTCTGCCCTCAGGAGAGGTTCCCCTCACCCCAGGTGTGGGGCAGAGTGCCACAGGCTCCACTAAGCTCTCCTTTATATTCGTTAATGGACGCTATTCCTTTGGAGTTAAAGAAATTAGCAGGGGATAATGTTCCCCTACACTGGGAGCTTTGTCCTACCATGGGAATCCGAGTGCTCTCCTGTAGAGTGAGGTGATTCTCAGGAGCTTCTGGGAGTCACTGAAAGTGGGGTGAACTCTATCTTGCAAGTCTCTCAAATACATTTTGAACCCACCAAATCATGTTTACAGCCATACAGTAAATGAGAACCACTTGCATTTTCCCTTTTTTGAAAGTCTCAAGCACTCTTTTGTTTCTAATTTTTTTGTGTGTCATTACTACTACCTAGGTGTCTCTCTCAAACTCTCACAATAAACTTAACACCATGCTGTGTTTCTTTATGACTTGCTTGTGCTAGTTTGGGTCAGCTTGCTATTACTTTTTTTCTTTTAGAAAACAACATTAGTCTTTAGGCAATTTAGCAATTCAATAATTTTTGTGTTGGACAGGCTTTAAAGCTGGAGTTGCATGACAGCTGTGCAAACTGATAAATCAACTATAACACAAGGCTAAATTGACCATAAAAATCTATTTACTGGGTTTACAGGGATGATAGTTACATCGTAGGTTGATGAAAGGAAAGAACAAGCTGGAGGGTATTGAAGATAGGGGTTGAAAGGATGTTTTGTTATATTTATTGTAAATTTGTAGCACAATTGTTTTCTTATCAGTCTCACGTCTCCAGTTGTCTGGGAGGGCCTTGGAGGCAGGAAAAAGAATATATCTTATCCATCTTTGCACAATCCCTCTGGAGCCAAGCACAATGTTTGACATATGCTAGAATATTAATAATTTCTGAATTGAAGTAGTGTTTTGAAATTTCTTCCCCTTCTACTTATTTCTGTAGTAAAAATGCACTCAACTTCTAGATTCAATCTTTTTTACCAAGCATTAGATATGCATTTGAACTCTTCTTCCTAGTGCCATCTCCCAGTTCTACTCAGGAGCAATGAAACAATAAACTAGTCCTGAGAGCTTATAGTGAGTTCATTTTAAAAAGACAGCATGCAGAGGCATTTTGGGGATGGGAATAAGAGAGATATCAAGGCAGCTAGAGGGAGGGAGTATGGGGGTATCAACCTAGTGGGGAACTTTCAACTTCCATGAGAAGCCCAACAAACATGGGGGTAGAGTAGGGGAAACATGGAATCAGGGGAAAACCAAAGCAGGAAAATCATGAACTGGCATCAGCTTTGGCTTGCTCTGTCATTATGCATGTGATCATGATTATGTGACAATGATTCCCTCCTATATGTATGACTATGTTGAGTGAATAATAAAAAAAAAAAAAAAAGACAGCATGAACGAACTCCTAATTGTAAATCCTGAGACCAGTTTCTTATCCTAAGTCTGCTGGAAACTAATTCTGCATCCTGATTTAAGAATTATTAACATATTTGAGAACCATTTTTGTGTCTGTCTATGAGAGGCTTAGACTGTCACTCTCTAAACTTTATTCTACCTCCAGAACACTCTGATTGTTCATTCTTCTAGGGTTTCTCTTTCTTGTCTATATCATTATATTTTTGTCTCATTTTCCCTATATCTCTAAACTTTTAATGCTTTCATAGACTATAAAATGGGATTAAAGAACGTTGGAGACTCCCTCGTCCTTCTTCCTGCTGGCTGTCCTTCTTTAAAGAGGCACATTCACTCCAAGATGAACATATGAAGGGTGTTAGGAAACCAGTGATTGCTGAGAGAGCAGACTTCCCTCTCTCCCAGTTTCTTCTTTCAGTCTTGAGGGCAAGAGTTATCTAGAATTATTCTCCTCTTTTTTTTTTCTGCCAATCTTCCATGTCTTTGGTGAGAAACTGTAATCAGTTGAAAGCTCCTGGGGATTGCCAAAATGTTGTTAGACTAATGCGCCCTTATTTTCTCTCTACGTTATGAAGAACCCTTATCCCTTCTTCCATCTTGGATGTATTTACATATAGGTATGTATATATGAGAGAGAGAGAGAATGAGAAAAACAGAGAGAGAGAGAGAGAGAGAGAGAGAGAGAGAGAATTGGCAAGCACACTTTAGTTGTTTCAGCAATAATGATTACTTTCCTTCAGGAGCTCTCCATAAAATTTATCCTGTGGTCATGAGGTACTAGAGAGTTTTTTAGGATTTCCTTTAACAGCTTATTATATTTTTAGGCATTTTATATGTCTATATATGTTTCAAAGTTTTGAGTTTTGTTGTTGTTATTGTTGTAAAATATTATTCATCAGCCTGTCTCTTAGTGTGGGGATTTATTTCACTGATATTATTGCTGTGGAATAACAATGTTTTCAACAATAGATTCTAACATCATGCAGAATAAATAGTGGAACTCATCACTGCTTAACTCTGTCTTTATTCAGATCTTTCATAAAACTGTTGAGAGAAACCAGATTAGCATTATAGGTACAGTGGAGGTCATCTGCTGAATGTCAATGCTAGTGTCCCAAATTGGTCTCTGAGAAGGTATGCTTGTGCGGTTAAGCTAAATCAACAAAATCAGCAATTTGTTCATTAGAAATGCTATGTGCAAAATTCTATTTTAGCATCAATGAAAAATATCTCAACTCTCATCTGATTTAACCATATAAAGTCCAATTATTTTTAAAAGATATTTCTGGCAGAAGATAAGGACAACAATGGCAAAGTTTCTTATTGGATGCTAAGAATTGTTTGAAGTTTTCAAAACAATCACATAAAGTAGGTACTATGATTATTTTTTTGGTATAGATGAGGAAACTAAGGGTAATTAATTAGCCTTTTGTTTCCACAATTGCTAAGTGGCAGAAACAGAATTGGAACACAGCTCTTCTGGCTCTGGAACCCATGGCTTTAAATTGCACACCTAAATTGCACACCTCTGTGACCATTGCATTTATTCTGTTTTGTGACCTATGCTTGCTTACGTATTTTATGACATATAGACTCCCATCATATTTTTATTATTCAATCAGAGAATTAATGCCTGGGTCATATTTTCATTTAACCTATGCTTTCTAAGCTGTCTGTAGTACCTAATTAAAGGTGATTTTCCATACCTTCCTATTTTCATGTATACATATTCTGTTTCTACATTGTTTTAAAGAAAATATGACATTATTACCAGCTATTAAAATTGACTGGTTCTGTATAGCTTTCTAAAACTGGAGTAGCAGACTTAAATTCTGTTTATTTCAATAATATCCCTTGACAATAAATTCCCTGTATTTAAAATTCATATTTCCTTTTATCTGTTAAACATGTAATTGACTTTTGACAGTTTCTTTCATTCCACCCTATTCTTCCCTTGTATAGAAAGGACAATAAGAAATTGTGCCTTGCTTCCTCTACTGCAGTCATTACTTTGAATCTTCTCATTTCATTTTACTGTGCTTTATTCTAAATAATGATTCTAAGCTTTCGTAGAAGGGAATGAAAAACACTTTTTATTCATGACCATCCACTCATGCCAATAATGATTTACCTTATCTTATAAGCTTTTTATTTTATAACATTTCAACTTTGCTTTGTGTGAAATAACAATAAAATATATACTTTTTTGATGAAGAATACCTTTTCCCACATAAAGCCTCCAAATTAAGAGGTTATTTGAAATATCAATCATACAATTCACATGTCTTAAAATAATGCATTCTATGTAGTAATAATAATGTTCATTTTAATCTAGTAAACATTATTTGAAAAATGTTATAGTGTGCCAAAAGTGAAAATTATCCAGATTATATTTAAGCAGTCTTAGATGATAATGGGATATTCAGTCCTACCTAACTGTAAGCAAACTTTCTAAATAAAAAAAATGCTATGTATAAAAGAAGACTTTTAATATAAACTGAAATTTCTAGCATTTATAAAAAAGAGCACAAACTAGAGCAGGAAAGCTCATTAAATGCTTGTAAGATATTGTAGCTTTGGGAACTTATATTAGGTGAGCTGAAGGGTAATAATAGAATCAGTTACCCTTAACTATATTTTTTATCTAATGATTATAAATGCTTTATGGCTCTGCTTGTTTTATACAGCTTGTCAGCCAGTCAGTCTGTAAATAGGCCATCCTCTGCATTTGTAGCTGTAGATAAAGAAAAATTTCCTACTTTCTCAAAAGAAGCTGAAAAGTGTTATTCTGAACATGAAAATTTTATAGATTAGATATTTCAACTGTTTCCTTTGGAAAACATTTCTTACCCTATGGAAGTGATAGCATAATAATAGTAACTATCATTCAGTTTAATAATCAAAATAATCTCTTGTGTAACCATTATTCCCATTTAAAAACTAAACCTTCTCCATTTCCCCCAAATCTAGGGCAACCATGAATATGTGTGTGGAGGGGATAGATGGAGGGAGGGGAAAGGGAAGGAGTATAGGGAAGGGGATCTAGGGAGACAATCAACAATCATACCCTTTACCCCCCCCCCCGAGAATTCAAATAATACTTAGGCAATCTCTTAATTCTGGAAAATTCACAATCTAAGCATTTATATTGCTTCTAGGTGCAAAATATAAAAGAGTCAAGAGACTGGGGTATGGCCCATGTGGGGGTAATTTTGGTTTCAGAACAAATACATAGCATATCATTACTTTACATGCATTTATGATTGTTCAATAACTCAACTCCCTAATTAAGAAAAAAAGATTTCCCTGTAAAGAAGATCTCAAACTATTGTTAAAGATAATGAGGGATGAGAACGTTTGGTATGATGAACAAAGCAATGGACTAGGGTTCACAGCACCCAAGTTTAGATCCCAGTACTGTGATGCAGCATGTGTGTCCTAGTGCATGCTATTTCACTTAGGTTAGCCAAAGGGCCTTCCATTTTCAGTTAGGGGCAATATTTGCCTTATTAATAGCATAGAGTCTATGATAAGAACCAATACAATAATATGGTGATTAATAATAAATATTAGTATTCAGAATTACATGGGATTTAGCAATGTTGAAGCTGGTACATAGTCTAGTTGAGAGGCATTATATAACCACAAAAATACACAAGTATGTATTGTGACATTCTGAAGGAAAGGGGCCTTATGTGAATGGGCACCTGTTTAATCTGGAGATGGAGAAACTGGAAATGGTTCAGAAGAAATGACAGAGATCCAAAGGATGAGTGACTGTCCACAGGTGACAAAAGTAACCAAGAGTACTATAGTCAGAAGCAACAGCATGTGCCAAAATCTCATGCCTTGTAAACTGTTGAGGTATAATGGGCAGCACTGTGATATTAAACTATATGTGCTTGGCTTTCAATTTGTTTTACTTTCACTTACCTCATCCCCTTCAAGCAGAATCCAGGGTTTTCCAAATTAACTGCCCTCAGGCTAAGCCTCACATAGAATTAAGAATCAATTGCTTGGTTTTGAGTGCTCAAGTACCTATTTTTAAATGAAAGCATAGATTATATATCTTTAAAACCATGGCTTTTACTGGCAAGATTCAGATATCAAATAGAATTCTAAAATCTTAGTTTTAAATAAGAGCAAAAGCCTAGATGTCTGAGTCAATAAATTATAGGAAGGACAAAAAAGCATAATTATATAACAGTTTTTTTGTTCTCCTTTCAAAAGAAGTTAATAGTTCAATCATTGTAGGCAAAGTAGTTTGGAGAGTTGATATGCAAAGTTCACCGGGAACAGCGTAGTGGCCACAGCTGGAATGGCAGGGTAATTGGAATACACTTGCAGTGAAATCTCATTACTAGTGTGTGGTCTGGAAAATTCAGTCTCATAGGGATGCCTTCTGTCCAGTTTGGTAACTGAAGACTTCAGTAACAAGAGCAAGAGGTGCTTAGAAACTTAGGCTAAAGGGAAATCTCACAGATACATGTGCCAGCATAGGGAGGGGTAACTGAAGAAAGCAGCTGAGAGGGCTTGAACTGGCAGAATCTCTGTGGTTGGGATGAGTCAGTCATCTGGAAACTCTGACACAAAGTCATAGTCATCACCAGCAGCTTCAGCAAGGACAGACAGCAGATGAGAAAGCAACTCTTCCTTGGAAGACAGATCAGAATAAATTGGCCTCCTTTCCCTGCCTATCCACCCTTCCCAGACTTCGAAAAGTGTGTAATTCATTTTCCTAGGAAAGAAGGAAAGCAGTAGTGGTGGTGGTTTGAATTCCGGATAAAAAAGAGTCTTGTCTGAAATGACAGAACTACCTTCATTTGGTAAGTTTCCATTCCTCGCCAGAAGTGGGCATACAGGCTTACTTAAGCTAAGAGGAAAGTCTTTTTGTATACTCGAGTTCGTCTCCACATGCATTTACACCAGTCTTACATGGAGTGCAAATGTTAGTAGTAACCATCATCAAGTTTGAAGCAGAGGCCAGGAAGGACCATTTCTCAGGCCTCACAGCTTCCTTAAATTTATCATCTTGATCATTATTCTTCCTTTTTTAATAACTTGTAGGAAATAGAATATTATGTTCACTGTGTACCCGTGTACTTTGGTAAGTGTTCGCAAGCATTTTAAAATCCTTCTTTTGATTAAAAGAGATGGTTTTGAACTATTTGCCCTGCTTTGCTCCCATATGAATAATTGTGTTATTGCCTTTCATATTGACTTGTCATCATAAAGCAATTCATCAACAGAGAGAGATTCTGAGAAATGCATCATTATGTGATTTCATTCTGTGGGAACATTGAATGTACTTATGCAAATTAAGATGACTATGATATCACTACAGAACATAGTTTTACGGGACCACTGCCATAGACGTGGCCGTTATCAACACAAAACTTGTTAAACTGCACATTACTCCAAGTATGTAGACAAATTGTCTTGAGCTTATCTTATTAAATATTTTATTTATTCGACCCATCTTAAAATAATTTGATAATATGTAGCAAAAGATCACATTGTCACTTGGGGGAATAATTAATCTATTGAAGCAATGATACTGAGGTTGTGCGTAATTGTCCCATGAGATATCATTCTAACACCCACAAAATCTAGTGTCACCCCAGGAATGTTGCTGCTTGAAGATATCCTTCATATTTTTACAATCTTTGTTAACAAAGGCCGAAGCCATCCTCAATAAGAACAACTTAAATTTGGATGAGAATTAACTCTGCCTGAGACATTTTGCTTTTAATTAGAATCCAATTTATGTGTGCTAATGTGAATTTCTGTGACCTGGCCAATGTTCATAGGGTTATAACCACCATCTTCCAAAATCAATGTTCATTTCATTCTAATATAAAGATAAATGCAAGTATTATTGGCCTTTCAAGTGAAATGATGCATTTATTGCTTACATATTTAAATATTAAAATAGCTTGGCATTAAAAAAGCAACAACACATTTCACTTAATCTGAGGTACAAGAAAAATGTACATGATTATTTTGTGATGAGAAAGAGACATCTATAGAATTTGAAGGTATAGAAACATTTTTAACTGTAAAAAATAATAAAACAATTTCATTTGATGGTTTGTGGTTGGCTTAGGAAGTTAGTTTTATTTTTGTGCTTTGTTGATATATGTTGCTATTTTTACTATTTCCATGAGATGTAATATCCTGGGGCAGGTGAACTATTTTTGTTTTATCCTGAAACAGGCAGTAAGGGAAAATAGCAAAATCATCAATTACCCAAATAGCCACTAGAGGTCTACTGATAACAAATTTCTACCAATGTCCCTTATTTCTATAAATATTTAAATCAACTATTTCATATAATGAAAGTAAAATTTCTCCTTGTTATGGCCTCTATCTTTCATTCTATGGACTCTGATTCCATCTAAAATTAAGGATACTTGGTAGTTTTTATTTATTTTGTTTGTTCATTTGTTTTCCTTTCAAGTTATGTTTCAAAAGTCTACTATGTTTATGGATTTTTATAAAAAATTTAACTATTAAAAAGTTGATGGGCACTGGGCACCATATTTAAATGCATGTGCATATATACATAACTGCCTAGTACCTATGTATGTATGTATCACTATGTAAAGCATGTATAGATTTATATATGTGTATATAATATATATGTATTATAAACTGTAATGTATGCATCGTGCAGTTTGCATGTATATGAAATTTAAAAGAACTGTCTGCCTTGCTTTTTGTTTTGTATACTGTATGAATTCTATTTGATTCTAAAGAAGTTGCTGCCTAGTATTACACATTTTCATGCCAATTTGTGAGTGCACCTTCAGGGAGTTTTAAGGTATGCATGCAAATTAGATAAAAGCAAAGAATTCATCACTGGAAGACTTACAGTTATGTTGCTAAAAGTAGGTGCTTTCTATTTTATGAAAATTAACAAATGTTACTAGCAACCATTTTGTTGAAGTACCGAAAGTACTAAATGTTGCTGTGCTATTCAATACAAATTATCACTTACATTCTTTTATATAAAGAAGATATCATCTAAAATCTTTGTAAAGAATTAAGAAGTTCATCTTTGAACTCTGATGCATGGGAGGAGTTCAGTAAATGTTGTTCAGGTGATCGTCTTGTCTTCCTATAGTGTGGCTTAGGTGACATTTTGTTCATTTTAGTTATACATAATATTAGGGTTCATTTTGGAATTATTATAGAAACATAGAATATGATTTGTTGTAATTCAGTCTCCAATACTTCCCCTTTCCTTTGCCTCTTCCCTACCCTGACCCTTTTCCTCTACTCTACTGATATTTCTTCTATGTATTTATAGTTTTTTTAATTAGTGCCTTGTGGATATATAGAAAGGTGAGATTCATTGTGGTATATTCACGTATATACATAGCAAAGTTTGGTCAGATTAATTCCACCATCTTTCCTTTCCCACTCTCCACCCTTCCCCACTCACCCTCAATCCCCTTCCTCTACTTCCCAGACTTTTTTCCTCTACCCATCCCTTCCCTTCCTTCTCCCCACTCCCTCCCTTTATTCCTCCTTTCTTCCTTTCTTTCTTTCTTTTGTTTTTTTCCTTCCTTATTTTGGTCTAGTTTCTCCACATTTGACCTTTGACTTTTTGGGCCTGGCTTATCTCAGTTAGCATGATGGTCTCTACTTCCATTTACTGGCAAATGCTGTAATCACATTCTTCTTTATGGCTGAGTAATATCCATTGTGTATATATATATCTCGTATTCTTTATCAGTTCATCTATTGAAGGACACTTAGGGTTGCTCCATAGCTTGGCTATTGTGAATTATGTTGCTATAAACATTGATGTGGTTGCATTCCTATAGCATGCCGACTTTAGATCTTCTGGATATATAACAAGGAGTGGGATAGCTGGGTCACTTAGTGGTTCTATTTCTAGTAGTTTTTTTTTTAAGAGAGAAGGACAGTGAGAGAGAGGGAGAGAGAGAGAGAGAGAATCAATTTTTATTGCGTTTTTCACATAGCTGTCATTGCTTTCACACTTAGCTGTGTACTTGGTTGCTGGGGTTTGAACCCGTGTACTTGCGCATGCCAGGCAAGCGCCACAACTGTTGAGCCACCACTCCAGCCTCCCCCCATTCCTAGTTTTTTGAGGAATCTTCAAAGTTTTCCAGAGTGCTTGCGCTAATTTGTGAATGTTACCCCCACATCCTTGCTAGCATTTATCATCTCAGATAACATCTGAAGAACTAAAATAACCTGTAGTTGGAAAACCTCCCTATCTACAGGCCTTTGAACAATCCCAGTTTGCAAAGCTTATTAGTGATAATATCACTTTTTTCATTCTCTCACTCTAATCCAGAACATGCCCTATTCCCTTGCAAAGGTGAAAAGTGAAGTTAGATTTGTGATAAAATCTTGTTGGAAGAATGGACAGAGACAATGTGTGTATCTTCCCCATTCTAGGACTTCTTTTCCCATTAGTTATGACGGCATCTGCAATATAAAGAAAACAATGTGAGTTTAAGGAAGCATCATGTCTCCATTCTTTGGAGTATTTACAGAATTGCCCCAGAACTTGTTCATCTCCAGACTTCATTTTATCTGGTAGTCATGGGAAAGCATACAAATGGAGAAAAGGGATAACTTTTGTTTTATCATTTAGGCAGCACTAGTTTTTTCACATGGATGATCGTATTTTACACTATCTATGATGACCTTTTAAGTAAGCATAATGGGCCAATGTGAGCAATTAGGAAGATGCTAGAAATAGCTTCTCAACTGCTGTGATTGGGTATGAAGCGATGAAGTTTGCACAATCTACAAAGCCTGCTGAGTGGAGGTCCTTTCCAGATCACATTCAGGGTTGCAAAGCCAGGTACTCTAGCGGGAAGCTACATTTGCTCAGAGCAAGAGGAAACTTTTTATAATTCTGATCAAAGGGCTCACCTTTTGCAAGCAGCCAGACTTTCTGTAGCTTGGGCAGAGGCATTCCACATGCTAGTGGCTGCCCCTATTAAAGGGTCTGTCTCATTTACCTATTATCCTGTTATGTAAATTTTTACTGCCGTACATTTGGGATAAGAAGGTTCTGCTTTCTCCATTATCAAAGGGAAAAAAATCATAAGCCTCCCCATAGAAAGCCCTTTGTACTATGAATGAACACCCAATATGAAATTACTACCAATTGGCAAGGCCATGCAAGAACTTACAATTTGTTTTTGCATTCATGGAAATATGCTAAAGTATATATTTTGTATGCTTGTATATACAAACTTGACTCCTATGTGAAAAATTTCAAACATGTACACAAATAAAGGAAATACTACAGTACGTGAACATACTCACTCTCCCCCAGTTTTATCAGTTACCCATTTTAAAGCTTTTTAAATTAAGAGAACAGCGAAAGAACATGTTTTGACTTTTCATAATTTTGCCTCAATTTGTTCGAGTACCATGACTCAAGACAAAATACACAGGGAAAGTAGTTCCTTCCGCCTTTTTGTTTAGCTATGATCAACATGGTATAATGAAGGAAGAATTTTTTTCTGAAAGTATTTCATGAATTTCATAAATGTGATTGAAAAGACAATTGTTAATGCACTGGGCTTAAAAATAACCCATATAAACTGCAGACTGTACAGCTGCTCTGGAAAGCAGTGCAGAGAATCCTCAAAGAATTAGGGATGGACCCACCATATGATCCAGCTACCCCTCTTCTGGATATTTTCCCAGAGGAGTTAGAATCAGCACATTGCAGAGACACAGCAAAATCTATGTTCACTGAGCTCAGTTTACAATAGCTCAGTTATGGAACCAACCCAGATGCCCCTCATTGGATGAATGGATCCAAAAACTGTGGTACATATACACCATGGAGTTCTACTCAGCAATTAGAAACAATGAAATTGCAGTCTTTGAAGGTAAATGGATGGTGTGGAAGAAATCATGTTGAGCAAAGTTAGCCAAACCCAGAGAGTCAGGGGTCAAATGTTTTCACTCATTTGTGGAGGCTAAGCTAAAACCAGGCCTGCGTGAAAGGTGGGTAATTTTATGTATTAGATCCAACAAAGGCATAGTAACACACAATCTATGGCAATCATAGATATATAGTTGGGGGATATAAAGTTGGTGGGGGAGGGTAGAGGAAGGGAGAATAGGGAGGAACCTAGGGAGTAATTCTAGGGTTTAAGTGTATATGTATATCATATTGTTACTTTAAATGCATTTATGATTGTACAATAACTCAATACCTTAATAAAATATATTAAAAAAATAAAAAAATAACCCATATATTCCTCAATTATTAAGAACTTAGCATGAACCATGCTTGTCTACTGTCAGGCCCAAATAATAAGCAAAGCAGACAAGGTACTTGTTATCTTGGAATTTATAGTCAGAAAGCTAAATTATACAATATGAACCAAAATACTAAGCCCTAATAGCCAGAGGAAGTATAAAGAATTAAAACTGCTTTTTTAATAAACAGTATTAGTTTTTTCTTTAAAAAAGAAAACCCTCATTTATTAACATTGTTTAATATCCAGGAGCAAAAAGTCTATGTGTTTATTAAATTGTGGTCAACTTTTAATTTTTGGTACCTGCAAAAACTTAGTCTTGCTTGAGCAGTAAAGCTTGTACTGCCCCTCCATTATGAAACATACTTTTTTTGTGCTTACATTTGTTTCAAGATTCATGATATATTACTTTTAAAATTAGATAAGACATAAAAGAACGGATACTGTGAAAAGTGATAACTTGAATTTTATTGGCTAAAGTTGATTAAACAGTACAGAACTTGCTAAGTTTCCTAGGGTACATTGTTTTCTGGGCTGTAAAGTACTATGAACTGCTTGTTCTTTCTTTTCACAACAATTAAAAAATAAAAGGATTTTACCTGTTTTCTTCTGAAAACGATATGCAAAACTTCATATTTTGTTTTATTGTTTCATTCATTTATATGCTATAAAAGAAATGATAACACATAAAGTCTAACCCCTGAAAAAGTAAAAACAAAACTAGACAAATCATATGAGAAAACTATTAAACTCGTCAGTATAACAATGAAAAATAATAAAAGAGCCATCATTTCCCCCATGAGACTGGAAAAGATTTTTAAAAGACAATGGCATTTGTTATGTGTTAGCTATAGTTATGATAAAACAAACACCTCCCTGTCACACTGGTAAAAATGTTAATTTCTTCACACTTTTTGGGAAGCCATTTGCCAGTATGTTTCAAGAAACTGTAAAATATTCATGTCTGAATTATTGTTCCAATTCCAGGACTTACTGTTAGAATCATATCCCAAAATAATAATCATATATATTATATATGTGTATAATACACACACACACACACACACACACACACACACACACACACATGTCTCAATGGAGGCATTCACAGAAACATTTTCATAACACTTAAATAAGCAAACCTAAATCAGCCCGAATAATGAATTTGAACTTGTAAAGTGAAATGTGACACCTGATTCTTTTTCATTGGTGTGTCTCAAGTGCTTAGAAGTATGCCTGGGACATATTAGATGCTCATAAATGTTTGTTTAATGAAAAAAAACCCTTAAGGATAAAATATTGCATTGTCATTTTAAAAGGCTTGTTTTACATGAGTGATAAGAGAAAATGCAAATGATGTAGTTTTCAGTGAAAATCTAAAGTTGCAAAATTATATATACAGGCCATGTTTCCAACCTAGAAAAACATGTATATTTTTGTGTTTTATTCCGTAATACTAAAGAACATGAAAATTGTTAGTTCTAAGATATGCAATATATATTTCCCTTTTCTTTAGAATTTCTTGTATTTTTAAAAAATTCTATATAAAGCTTAAACTATTGCTAATTTAAACAAACAATATATTTGGGTAGTTTTAAATATCAAATAACATAGATATACAAAATATATATTAATCCCTTGCCTGTTCTCTCCTTTTCTTGCTCCACAAATGCAACTTCTTTCAAACATTTTTCTGTTTCCTCTTATTTTCTGATAGATTTCTAAATACATTCTTCTTGCTATTTCTTGATTTTTTTTCCCTTTAGACATTACATGTTGTCTTTCTGTGGAACTCACATATCCTCCTCCTGTTTTTTCCACTGTAATTTTATCACATTTTTTTTTTTTTGGTTAAACAGTATTTAATTTTGTATATATTACCATGTTAGTGGTGAATTTAGGGGACTATACTCCCTTTCCTATAAAACTGTTTCTATTGCTACTTTCTTTTCCTGGAGGGAATAAATTCCTAAGTTTTCTTTGACTCTATATGTGTCTATGTTCTTATTTTGTGAATCCACTCTTTAACACAAAAAAGAACTCTTTAGTCTGACTGTGTGTTACAGCTGAGTTTTTAAGGGAATTTGTCCACTTTGACTCATTTATTGTGTTAAAATGTTCATAGTATTACCTTACTCTCTTTTGAGTCTTAGTGATGATACCTTTCATTTCTGATATTGGTAATTTATATTTTTCTTTGTATTATCATCATGATCAATTATGAGAAGAGGTCATTAATTTTGTTTAAAAACAACTTCTAGTTGGTTGTTTTTCCTCTGTATTTTCTATGTAATTTACCTGCATTCTTATTTTTTAATGATTTTCTTCATTCTGTTTGGTTTGTACTTATTTGTTTTTCTAAATTACTTTTAAATTGTTCGTTGCTAATATGACCACCTAAAACTATGTATTTCTATCAAAGCACAACTTTAACTTCTTTACTCTTTTGACACATTTTGCTTCAATATGAATTTAGATAAATATATTTTAAATTTTTTCTTGTAGTTTCTTGTTTAACTGATATATTATTTAAAAATGAATGTTCAATTTCTAAATTTTTGTTTTTGGATTTTAAAATTGGCTTCTATATAATTTCAGAACTGCTAAATTTACTAAGGTTAGGCCTGGTGGTGCAGGCCTGTAATCCCAGCAGTGTGGGAGGCTGATGCAGGAGGATCTCATGTTCAAGGCCAGCCTCAGCAACTTAGCAAGGCCCTGAGCAACTTAGTGAGACCCTGCCTCAAAATAAAAGGTAAAATAAGAGCTGGGGGTGTGGCTCATTGGTTAAGCATCTCTGGTTCAATACCTGGTACCAATAAATTAATTAATTTACTAAGATTTGTTTCATGGTCATGACTTTATGAACATTCAAGAGCACTCCAAAATAAGAAGTGTTGTACAGTTGTTTTGTATGGTTTATCTGTGTCGATTATATTGGCTTGGTTGCTAATGCAATTTACATGTGTGGCTTTCTATTTTTCATCTCCTTATTGTTAGTTACTCAGAAAAAAACATGTTAAAATTACCAGCTATAATTGTGCACTTATCTTCTTCTCCCCTTGATTTTGTCAGCCTTTACTTCATGTGTTCTGATGTTCTGTTATAAAATACATACATAATTAAACATGTATCTTGCTGATAATTTGGCCCCTCTATCTTTATGCAATTTCCCTCTGTACCTTAAGAACTACATTTTATCTTGAAATCTACTGTGTGGTGCTCATATAGCCACAACAGTTTTCTGTCATTTTATTTTTAACTTGTTTTTTATATTTAAAATAGAGCTCTATAAGGCATCACAGAGTTTGGTGCAACCTCCTTCTACCCATGATATCTATAGATATAGATATAGATATAGATATAGATATAGATATAGATATAGATATAGATATCCACTTTGAATGTCTTTTAATTGGAGGGTTTTTAGTCCTATTTTTTTTAGTAGTTGTCTGGGAATCTCAATATGTATCTATTTTATTATAGCACACTCTGTATTCATACCTCACTATTTTATTTTTAATATAAGAATGTTAAAGCTATATATTTCCAGTTACTCTTTGTTCCTTGTGCTATTTGTTTCCTATATTTCACTTCTTTATAATTTGTAAATTCCACATTTATATTACTATTTTCCCTTAAATACCTTTTAATTGAGAGTAAGAAACACAAAGGGATATTCTTTTATATTTCCTATATATTTACTAGTTCTTTGACTTCTCGTATGCCAACTTTCCATCTGAGATTATTTACCTTCATACTGAAGAATTTATCATTTCTTATAGTAAAGATTTGACCAGTGACAAATTCTCTCAGATGTTTTTTATGCGCACATAAACTTATACTCACATCTACTTATTTTCATTTTTCAAGGACGGTTTCATTGGTTAAAGAATTCTACATTGTAAATATTTTTCTCAGTACTTTAAAGATTATGTTCCTTTGTCCTCTGGCTTGAGTCGTTTATGTGCATCCAGCCATCGTTCTTATTGTAGTCACCCTGTATGTAATGGGGACTACCCTCAACCAAACAAATGAAAATAAGCAAAGGCTATTTTTGCAGAGCTTACTATATAAGGGAGTCAGACACCATCATTTGCATTTGGCAGAGACAGAAAAGCAGCTGGAGGAGTGGGAAGGTGCTACAGTGATAACAAGAAAAGACTCCAGGTGTGCCCTGATTGGACAGTGTTGGCATGGGGAAGCTAGAGCTGGAATGACTAGAATACCAGTGTCCTTGCATGATTAGTCAGGTATGCAGAGAGCTTTCTCCAATGGGTTCTAAGTCAGAAGCAAAGACTAAAATTCAGAAACTGTCAGTTATTAATCAAG
>PVKS010024653.1:0-30821 GCA_004027875.1 Aplodontia rufa | reverse complement strand
AAGGTGATATCTTAATGTGGTTTTCATTTGCATTTCTCTGATTACTAATGATTTAGAGCACTTTCTCTTGTATTCATTGGCTTGATCAATGTCCTCTGGTGAGAAGTCTCTGTTTAGCTCTTTGGCCCATTTATCAATTGGGCTGTTGGTGATTTTGTAGCTGACATTTTTGAGTATTTTATAGATTCTGGATATGAGAAAGGGTACTTTTTAAAAGTAGGGAAGTTGATAGTTCCTTTAAAAGAAAAAAATACTCTTTGTGTAGTTTATATAAGGGAAAGACAAGAACAGAATCAGGAGATCCAATCAAAACATCATTGCAGTAATACAGGTAAAAATAATTTTGGGTAGAAGCAGGTGAGATGATGAAACAGAATTCAGAGGGTAGGATGCAAATGTGATAAGATGCAGGGGGATAATGTAATTGAACATGTTATTGACAGTTGTTTTCTAAATAAAGTGTGCAATTCAAAGGCAGTTACAGAAAGTTATATTGCAGTCACAGAAAGTAAAACCAACAGCAAGCCCCTGAGAAAATATTTGTAAAGGAAAAGGAGATAACCCAGATATCAATGTCTTCACAGGTGTATTTCTAATTGTTTTCGGTTTCTTAGTGAAGTAGGAGAAAAGCCACTTGGTGGGTGAGGATGAGGTCAAAATGAGATAGAGAACATAGATAAAATTATCATTTACTTGGAAAATTACAGACCTTTGGGAAAAGGGGTTGAACTGATCAAAGACACTTGAAAGGATTAGAGAGTGGTAACAAAGAACCTTAAGTTTGTAATAGCACAGTGCTGGTGACATCTTCTACCACTTCTTCCAAATTTCAATAATTTGTACATAGGACTCAAGGAGACACATGGTTTTGGTTAACACTAAAGCTTGGGATTAGCAAGGGTGATATGTTAGATGAACAAACAAGTGAATTGAAGAAACAGTAAGTTAATGTGATTTGTGTCCTGTATGAAACATCTGCTCTAAGCAACCTACACTACTTTTATGCAGTAGTATAGGAGTTGTTCTTTTTTATCCTGTATCATTTCATACTTTTCTTCTATTTAGCATGCCCTCTCCTTGTTTTATAGTCTTTATGTCTTGTTTCAAATGCTGTCTTTCAGTGAGACAATTCTTAATTTTTCCTCTAAAACTAATCAATGCATATCCTTAATGTATTTCCTGTACTACTTTTCTTCTACTCTATGAAAACCACTGTAGTAGGTGTTAACATAACAAATAGTTTTATTGAGCACTGTACCTGAACTATTCACTGCCCTTCATTACAGGTATTTTTTTTTTTTGCAACAAATCTGATGACTCCAGAAGGTAGGGAATTTTATGAACCTCATTTTTCAGATAAGGAAAGAGGCTCAAAAATGATTATATGTGTATACAACCTTTATGTGGCAGAACTCAAACTCTGGCATTTAAACTCCAGAGACATATTCCTCCTCCATTTGGACTGTGTTTATATTGTCTTATCTTATAGCAACTTGGTCTTTCACTCACATAAAGTACATTTGTACCCTCAAAGCTCCTACATTAAAACATTGCCCAAAGTAGATCCTCAATAATGTATTTTACAATATGATTTTGTTTCATGCCTGAAACAACCCTGTACTCTCTATTGAGACATGAAGAGACATTCTGCCATCCAATAAGGATATTTACTTCCATTTTGAAGTGATTTTGTTGACAGACTCTAAGCCAAGCATAGAATTTTTACCTATGATATTTTCTTTCCACTTAATATTATTCAGCTTTCATTAAGAACTTGGTATTCTGAAAGGAAAGAAAAACTTTACTTTCCTTTGATACTAACTTTCAGACTTAATGACTTAGAAACATATAACAGCTTTCTATTCCCACATAACAAATTACCAAAATTTAGTATCTTTTTTAAAAATTTGTTATCTCATAGCTTAGCTTAGCTAGGTTCTCTGCTCAGGAGTTTCAAAAGGCTCAAAAGGTTTTGCCAGGTTTTGTTCCATTCTTCATCTTAGGGTGCTCCATTAGGCACGCATGGCTATTAGCAGAATTCAGTTACTTGGTTGGAGGATAGAAGTTCTATCTTCTTGGTGGCCATCAGCCAGAAGTCACTCCAACTTCTACAGCTCATCTGCTATTTACTTACATGTGGCCCATTCCACTACTGGACCAATTTATTTGAAACCAATAGATCATTTACTGCAGCTTTGAATCACTGGCATCTTCTGTCTCTGATATTAAAGAACTTGTGTTAAAAAGGCACAAATGAAAAGATTGGGTCAATAGGTGCTAATAGAGAGTAGGAATCTTGAGGACATCTAAGATTTCCACCTGCTTCACAATGTCTATGTCTTTATGCTTGATTTTGAAATATTAAATTTAAAATTGTTCACTTCCTTTACCCCACAGCCTGGTGAGAGTCATAGAGGACATAGAGGACCATATCCATCTAAACCACTGCCTCCTCATCTACCATCTTCTCCTTTTGGACCAGGATCTCTTCAACCACTATGGTTCAAGGATAATTCCAATACCTACCCCTTCTCTTCCTAATGGTCCAGGTTATCCATGTTCACCTATCCAAACAAGACCCTATCCACCTAGATCCCCACTGCCCCCTGAAGACTCCCCAGTTTATCCTCCTTTCCCTACTCCTGGATCCCAAAAACAGACAACTACTTCCACCACTCCAAATGCAAGTTGCAACTTTTGAAATAAAATCTTTTCTATTTTTGGATAAGGATGACATATTCCAAAAGCTCTGCGTATTTGGGGGAAATAATATTTAAAAGAAATTGAAAAACAACCCCCACAAAAAATTGTACCAATAAAGTGAAAATAGTTGAGCACCTCTTCTATTGTCATGAGAGCTACAACTTTGTCCCCAGTTATGTCATTCAAATGAAAATTGATGCTTCCATAAGCCTACCTTCAATCCATGAAACCAATGAGATGCTTAGTGAGAAATACAATGAGGTACCTGGGTTTGTGGTGTAAGGTAATGAAGGAAGAACAATAGACAGAAAGATGCCCTCTTGAGTATCACCCATTAAACAATTACAAAGCATGAAATAACATGTGAATAAATGTCAAATCTAAATAATCTTAATCCTCCCCACATATGCCATCTGAAAATTTCTGAGTTCTGCCTGATCATTACATATGGCCCTCCACATCCCATGGGTCCTGATCCATGGACTAATCCAAACTTGGATTGAAAATATTCAGGAAAAAATACCACATCCTTACTGAATATGTGCAGATTTTTTTTCTGTTGCAATTCCCTAAATAATAAAATCTAACAACTACTTTTATACCACATTTACATAAATGCAGGCTTTATAATTAGAGGTGATTTAATGTATACAAAATAATGTGCAAATGCAAATACTACACCATTCTATGTAAGGACTTGAGTATCTACAGATTATGAAATCCTTGGGGATCCTGAAGCCAATCAACTGTGGACACCAAAGGATGATTATATTTATAAATAGGTTTTAAGAGAAGCTGTTCAATTCCAGAGGAGAAATGCCTTCATAACAAATGTAAATATCTCAATGATATATGCAGCATTGGAATTTAAAAACCTTTTTGAGCTAAGGAACAGATAATTGTTTCAGATATGAATAATAAGAGTATAGTGACTAAAACTTTTTCCAAATTTCTATTGCTTATATTAGTTGATATTTTAAGTAAAATCATTACAACTGCTTACCAAATGGCTTCATTACATCATGAAAATTATCTTTCCATTTTTGACTGTTGATGTATAGAACAACATTTTTCTTTTAACTTCCTATACTGCCATCAAATCAAGCACATATGAGTTAAAACTTTTTAAAGATACCTAAAGTCCAAATTTGTTTGTATGTGCTTAATACTCTTTCACTCCACGAATATTTCTCTGAAAGTATACCATGAACAGGGACTGTTCTAGTAGTGGAGCATACAATAATGGGGAGTTTACATTTTAGTGTAGCATTCTTTTAAAACACAGATGCACATAAATGAAACTTAAGAGTAGTTTGGAGAAAAGAAAACAATGTTGGAATTTGCTTTTTAATGAAATAATATATATATATAAATTCTGAAAATTATATTTACCCCCAAGAGCCCCCACCCAATTACCCATCCTTATCCCTCCCACGCTCTTTCCCAATACAACTCTACAAATGCCTTAGTTTGTATTACATTACACCTTATCCGGATTTAAAACAATGTTGGATTTTTGAAATCCAAATGTTGGATGTAAAGGAAGTCAAAGAATTGAGAAATCATGGCATTGGATGAATCATTTACAGGGATGTTTAAATCACCAAAAGTGACAAATGAAGAGGCAATAAAGATGACATGTGTACAATTGTGTCAATTAAAAATGAAATAAAACATATATTTTTACAAGTATTTGGTATCATACTAACTACAAATGATATATCTCTAGGAAATTTGCTTGCTGCCTTCAGCCACATCTAGATCTTTGTTCTCATTTAATAATTCCTCCTCTTTTAAAAGACACTTATCACCTCCATTTCCTCACCTATGTCGAAACCAACCTCTAAAGCATGCCATTTTCCTCAATAAATTTTTCACTCTGCCCCACTCTTATTCCTGTGCCTGTTTCAGTAACTTCTTCCATATATTAGGCCCCATGTTTTTACCTCCTTAATTCCTAGTTTTAGATTTTTGATCACATCACATCCCATGATCCCCTCAACATTAAACCAGTTAGTAGAAGACATCTCCCTTAGATATAAAAACCCCCATAAAATTCTCAGTTCTCAAATCTGGGATGCTACAACCCTCTTCTCAACTTCCTATCTTTCTAAATTAACCTACCCATCCCTCTATTAAACACCATCTTCAACCTCATTGTGATCTTGAAATATTCCTGATTTCCAGTCTATAACTACTATTTGTAGTTCATTTTCTGTCTACACTGAAATGTTGAAAAAATATGTAGTTATGGATGGTGGTCAGCAAATATTTTTAGGTAATAATATATGCTCACATTGACTACAAAATTTAATAACAATAACTACCAAATATATTGTAAGCCAGTTCTACACTTGAAATCGATTATGACAGCTAGAGATTCAAACATACAAATAGAAGGATAGAGAGAAGGATAGAGAGAGATATCACCTGTAATTCACGAATTACTATTTTTATTTAGATGAGGTACTGAGAGCAAAAAATAACTTGGCTAAGAACAAACATCTCATTAGACACAGAAATTCAACCCATGGAGATCCAAATCTAGTTTATTTACACAATGCCTACAATTAGTAACATCCCCATATTAATTTTTAATATTATGAAAAAGCTACTACTCTCTATTTTCTCTGCACTTCTAGGTCAAAAAACATCACCGAGGAAGATCATAAATCTGTATTTTCTAGACAGGCTACATATTCCTACGATTTACTACAATTAGACCAATTTTATCCACCCCCTATCCTTCACATTGTGAGCATTCCAAGAGAAAAGTTTGAGATTCTTCATCATCATAAATATGAAAATTAAAGGCTCAGGTGACTTGCAATTGAAAATAAAATTACACCTTGAAACAGTATAAATAAAACCCCAGGTATACCCATTACTCTAATCCTATCAGCACATGTCAACAAAGTACATATGACCTTGACAAGTCTATTCACAAAAATAAAACCAAAAAAAAATGTTCTCACTTAGGTTCCTGCAGGTTACTCCTATTTCATTCACTGATATTACTGATATGCAATACTTGCTTCACAATGACAGCCTTCTGAGAGTTATGTTCTACTATGACATCATAGCCCTCTGCCAATTATAAACAACATGGATACACCAATAACAAGCTAGATAGGGCTTCAGAATATCTCCTATGTGACCAAGGACCTCAAGCTGCATTTGAGGAATCATTATATACAGGACTTAAGAAATCTATAAATATCCAGAAAATACTGCATGATTATAGATCAAAGAAACTTTAATAGAAATATTTATACTAAAGAAATCTGCCAGCCACAGCGTGCACAACTTTAATTCCAGCAACTCGAGTGGCTGAGACAGCAGGAGAGAAAGTTTGAGGTCAGTCTCAGCAACTTAGGGAGACCTTGTGACAAAGGGCTAGGGATGTAGCTCAGTGGCAGAGTGCCCCTGGGTTCAAATCCTCAGTACTAGAGGAATAAAAAGACATTTTGAAAGAATTTTAAAGAATTTAGATATCTTGGAGAATTCCTATATTGAGAATTTAATTGCCAAATACATTGGGTTATAATATGAACACTCGTGTGGTCAAAGAAAAATCCATTTCTTCCATTCTTTCTGAACACACAACTGGATGATATTTCCTAGACTTTCTTGCAAATAGATGTAGTCATTGCTGAATTTCAGCCAATGGAGTAAAGCAAAAAGTAATGTGTGTTACTTCTATGAACTCTTATGTATTCATTCAAGATCTTTCCCCTTTCCGCTGTTGGAAAGATGATCCCCAGGGAAACCTTTAAATTCACTTGTTAAAACAGAGATACCACCATCCTTACACTCAGAATGACCAAGTGTAAATAAGCTTCCCCAAACTTAACCCTGCCAATAAGATGTTACATTAATAAGAAATTGAGCTCTGGTTGGTATATTTGTTCCTACAACCTTGTCTATCCAACAAAGAAACTGGTACTCTACCTTGAAATGGAGTACTAGATTCACAAAGAATGATGGTGGGACAGAGAGAGAGCAAGACAGACTTTAAAATATCTTTGTTTTACTTTCAAAATGTTCCTTGGTGTTTAGTGGATAATAATAACTGAAGAAGCAATCGATAATTATTTTAGTTTATTTTATTTTATGCACACTGAAAGAGATTATGAAGAGGCCTTACTTCTTATCCCATATCAGACATTTTTTCTCCACCCTGGATAGGAAAAAGTTTTCATAAATTACAACTGATGAGATTAGGTAGTCTAGGAATTGATGGAAGTAAATAAAATGTGGTGGAAAGAGGTAAATATTCTGGTAAATATCTTCATGTGTATGCATAGTAGGCCATGTTGCTCGATGTACTTTTTACAGTCATTCACAATCAAAAAAAATTTAACACTTGTCTAGTACATTAATAAGAATGTTACTTTAATGTTCCATTGACTCTACGCTAAGTAAAAAGAGGAAAGATAAGCAAAGAGAGCTAATAGACTGTGAGAAAGTCAAAGGGTCAATGGATTGGTGTTCCTAGTTATAAGAGTTGAACATGCTGGCTTAAAAAAGAGGCAGTTATGCTTTCAGAATGAGATGTTAGAATAAGTGGCTTAGAAGTAGACTACATTAGGGTAAAAGCTGCCCAACACAGGAATGTGGCATTGAACAGCTGAAGTAGAGAAGAGAGATCATTGGCGATCTGAAGATGCTAGGATGGAATACCCAGTAGAAAATTTAAGTCACCCAGGATGACTTTAGGTAGGTTGACAATATCATTGACAAATAAAATGAGAGGTAACCTCATGAGCCAAAAGTCAGGGTTATAATTAGATAGAATTATCCAAGAAAAAGCATGTATTACCTAAGTATATGAATGAGAAATATTTTTCAACTATGAGTTTTAGCTCTGGTTCTCAGCTCCACAGTTTAGGCTGGCCATAGTATTCCCATAAAATATTCCTTTAGTCTGAGTCTCAAGAACAGTCAGTGATGGTCCATTAACTGCATTAGATTGCCTGGTAGTCAATATATCATTAAAACTTCCCTGAACTGAGGTTTCTCCAACCATATTATAACTTTTTTCTCATGTATAAACACTCCAGATTCAGAGTGGTTGGACATAGGAAGCTGGACTAGACATAGAATCTCTGCCAAGCCATTGCCAAGTGGGATTTTCTTTATACTTTCTAAGTAAATGTTAAATGAACTTGGTACTCTATGAAGAATATTTTGTTGTGTGAGTTTGAACATTATCCTGAATTCAAGAGCACTGCTGCTCAAAGAATAGAATGGAGGTTCTAGTCATTTCATCACTGCATCACCCATGGCCCTGTTGGGATACAGAAATTATTCTAGTTATATATATTTATGGGGTACATGTGATAATATGACACATGTATATAATGTGTTATGATCAAATTAGGGTAATTAATATTTCCATCTCCTCCAACATAAATAATTTCTTTGTGTTGAAAACCTTCAAATTCCTCCAATCTTATTTCTTTATAAAATTTATAATAAGGGCTGGAGCAAAGGCTCAGCAGTTGGAGCACTTGCCTGGCTTGTGCAAGAACCCAGGTTTAAATCCCAGCACAATATACACAATTAAGTGTCAGAGAAACAAAGGCCAGATGAATAAACAAACTTGATTCTCTTTCCCAATCTCTCTCTCTCTCTCTCCTTTCTTAAAAAAAAAAAAAAAATATATATATATATATATATACATATATATATATATATACTTATTATTCAATCTAACTGTATTTTGGTACTAAATTCCAACTTCCCTCCATCTTCTCTCACCCCACTCTTCCCAACCGCTAATGCTTATTCTACTTTCTGAGTCAATGAAATCTACTTTTAAACTTCCACAGATAAGTGAGAACATGTAATATTCTTCTTTCTGCACCTGCATGCCAGCTATTTTTTACAAAAATAATTAAATATCAAGTATTATTAACTAGGTATTAAGAATTGCTAATTGACCCAGCAACTCAAGAAGCTGAGGAAGGAGGATTGCAAGTTCAAAGCCAGCCTTAGCAACTTAGCAAGGCCCTAAGTAAGCAACTTAGTGAGAATCTGTCTCAAAATACAAAATAAGAGGTGAGGGACCAGAAGATGGTTACTGGTGAGAGGACTTCATGTAGAATCTCTCCATGAAGTGGAATGCCAAAGGAGAGAGAAGCACCTTTCTGCAAAGTGGGTGATCAGCCAAATTTCACTGAAATTCATTTGTAGACAAATAAGGAAAGCTAAAGACTCAGAGGCTTTGATATGCTAAGCAAGGAAGAGAAAAACACATACAGGCCAAGCAGCTCTGGCTTTAAGAACTACAGTGGTTGCACTGTTGGTTTGACACAGAGGGAGGTAAGAACACACACAAATGCAGGAAGGACAAATTGGCACAAAGAATCCTGCTATCAGAAGGGCTCCAACTCCTTGACTGAACTCAGGCTCTACATTAGTGCACATAACTTGGACTGCTTCCAAACTGCCTGCAGAGAGATGGGGCAATCGCCATCTTGAGAAGGAGAGTGATCCAGGCAGCTACTCTAAGAGTCAGGAGTTTGGTTGAGAGGCTGCCCCCAGTGTGGCACCATTGGCCACTGACCACCCCAGGAGCACTTTGATCTGACTGCCTCAAGCACCATGAGTTTGGATCAGAGATGGTCCCAGAAGCCATGTGCTTTGACCATGCAAGGTGCCTCTAAGGCACCGCAAATTTGGGTTGGAGTCCACATTCTGACTGCCCCATGCCCAGTGAGTTCAGGGAAGAGAGAGCGCCAGGAGCTGTGTGTTCTGGGCAGGAGTGCCTCTCAGGCACTGTAAATTTGGAGAAGTGATGGCTCCAAGAGCCACACACATTTTGGGCCAGTGACAGCCCCAGGATACATGAGTTCCAGGTGGCATTTTCCCCAGGTGCCAGGAATTCAGGGTGGTCATGCCCCCAGATCTGCATGCTCTCCTCACAGCTGCCCTGAGATCCACAAGATTGACAGTGGCAACTGGAAACCTGGATGAAATGGGTCAGGAGTCTGGGTAAGAAGTCCCAAAAGCCCCTAGGGTCTCAACCCAGGAATGCCAAAAGGCAGTATTCACAGGTAGCAGTGGAGATAAAGGACTGTACCCTCTCCACATGACAAGAATACTGAGAGGATTCCTGGAACTCTGACATCCATCTGAGAACAGCAAAAACCAGGCCTCCAGCAACTTCACACTGGAAGTGCCTCCATACAGGAGCCAGATGTCAACCCACACTATTTTGACTTCCTCAGTGGATATAACCATAATCCTCCCAAATTTCCATTAAGACTTCTGTTGTTTTGTTGTGTTTTATTTTCTCTGTTTTTTGTTTCTTGTTTCTTTTGCTTTGTTTGTGTTGCTGTAGTTTGTTTTGTTGTTCTTTGTGTCCTTGCAGAACAGCACATGTTGTTTCGTGCTGTATAACCTCCCAGAGATGAGTTTCTTTGCTACCCCTTGTTCACTTTCTTCTGGCAACAGCTAAACATTATTTGCCCCCCCTCCCCTCTCCTCTAAAGTCATTACCTCAGTCTTTTCCTCTTTTTTCTTTTTCTCTTTATTTTATTAGAATATCCTACATCATCTCCACTCTTGCTGCTCTTCCTCTAAATTCACAAGTTCCTAACTACCTTCCTATAATGTTTCCTTTGATCTCAAGTCTATTTTTCCTTACCTAAGAAGGTACTGGGAATCTGAAGTGAATACCAAGCTTGAAAATGGCTGTTTGCTTTTTAACCAGGTATAGACTCACAGTTATAGTCTGACAGAAGATAGTTGCTAATCCTTCTACTTCTCCTAAACTGGTAATTAACATTGTAACAGTTATAGAAGGAAAAAAGTAATCACTTCAACACTTTCTATTGTATTCATTGACTATACATACTGGCTCCTTTCCCTTATCTCATGAGGTATTGAAAAAATTTTTAAGAGAGAAGGACAATGAGAGAGAGAGAGACAGAGAGAATCTTTTTTTATTGAGTTATCCACATGGTTTTCATTGCTCTGACACTTAGTTGTGTACACGGTGCTGGAGTTTGAACCGTGTACTTGCGCATGCTGGGCAAGCACTGTAACTGCTGAGCCACCACTCCAGGCCCCAGGTATTGAAAATTGTAAATGTCAATAATAATTCACAAGTTAGGGAGCCAGCTGTTGAATTGTAGTATCCCAATTATCCCAGACCAAATAAGTGAATAGATAAAACCCCCACAACCCATCAACAAAGTCTCAAAGTGAAAAAACCAGTGAGAGATCTCAGGCCCAATGAGGAAAAAGGGAAACAATTGTCTGCCTCAAACCCACACCTCCCCAGCTAAGGGGTCTGTGGATAGGGACACAGATGAAAAATTTGAAGAAAGTAATAACAATTTGATTATTAAAATGATCTAATAATTAAAAAAAGATTTAAGGATAGAAATAAGTCAGTAATAATGGGAGCTGACACTCCATTTTAATAAAGAATTAGAGACACTGAAAAAAGACATAGCAGAGTTCTTAGAATTGAAAAACACAGTCAACCAAAATGAAACTTCAATGGAAGATATTAATATCAGAATAAACTCAGTAGAAAATAGAACTTCCGGTCTCAAAGGAACATTGGACAATGAAGACAGACTGAATAATCTTGAATGCATGGAGGATAAATAAGAAAATAAACTTACTGATCATGATTAGAATTTCCAAGAACTATGGGATGAAATCGGGAGAAATAACATGAGAGTGACTGGGATAGAGGAAAACACTGAACTATAAATAATACCATAAAAAAGCATTCTCAATGAGATAATCAAAGAAAATTTCCCCCATATCAGAAAAGAACATGAAATTCATATTCAACAGGACTATAGGATCCCAAATAATCCTGATCAAATGAGAAACTCACTGATACACATCATATTCAAAATGAATAACAGAGAAAACAAGGAAAGAATATTAAAAGCTGTAAAAGGACAACACCAAGTCACATTCAGAGAAAAACCAGTAAGGATCAGTGTGGATTTCTCAAAACAAACCATAAAGGCAAGGAGAGAGTGGAATGAAATTTTTCATATATTGAAAGAAAATAACTGTCAGCCAAAAATATTATACCCAGAAAAACTCAGCTTCAAATTTAATGGGTAAATAAAAACTTTCCATGATAAGAACAAACTAGCAACATTCAGGAACACAAAAATCAGCTCTACAGAGACTACTCAAAGACACATTTCAAACAGAGGAACAAAAAAACAATTCCCAAAGCCCACAATCAAAAGAAACTCAATAAAAGCATAACTCACTAAAAGATATCCAAGATGGCACAAAATACAGCAAAGGTCACAATGGCAGGGATTCAAAATCACATATCAATTCTTAAACTGAATGTGAAAGGACTCAATGCCCCAATCAAAAGACACATATTAGCAGACTGAATCAAAAAACAAAATCCAACAATATGCTGCTTACAATAATCACCTCACAACCAAAGACAGCCACAATTAAAGGTAAAAATTTGTGGGAAAAAACCAACCACAATTACAACCCAAAGAAGCAAACCAGTGTCACAATATTCATATCCAACAAAGTAGTTTTTGACCAAAAAAAAAAGTCAGAAGAGACAAAGAAGGTCACTACATCTTAGTTAAGGGAACACTACATTAAGCAAATGTAACCATAGTTAACATTTATGCACCAACCTTCTATACTCCCAAATATGTCAAAAAAATTACTCCATTACATTAAATCACTTATAAATCTCAACATAATAATGTTGTGGGACTTTAATACAACCTTCTTACCAGTAGACAGATTCAGAAACAAAAAACCAACAAAGAAGTCTCCAGCCTAAACAATTCTATAAATAAAATGGACCTAACAGATCTACACAGAATATTACATCCCAAATCACTTGAGTTTACCTCCTTTTCAGCAGTGCATGGATCCTATTACAAAATAGATCATATCTTAGTCCACAAAGGTAATCATATCAAATATCAAAAGTTGATATAATCCTATGTATCATCTCAGACAACAGTGTGATCTTAGCAATTAACAGCAAGAAAAATAACAAAGTACATAAATACAGCCCAAATATAGGCACTGAAATCCACATAGCAATTAAAAGCATTCTAAAAAAGAAAAGCGCAGGACCTGATGGATTCCCTGCTGAGTTTTATCACACCTATGAGGAGGAGCTGACACCACTCCTCATCAAGTTATTCAGAAATTGAACAGGGAACTCTCCCAAACATTTTTTATGAGTCAACCATAAGTCTGATACCAAAACCCAACAAAGACATATTAAAAAATGAAAACTATAGACTAATATCCCTGATGAACATCAATGGAAAAATCCTTAATAAGGTTCTAGCAAGTCACATTCAAAAACACATCATCAAGAAGATAATTCATCATGATGAAGTGGGCTTCATTCCAGGGATGCAAGGCTGGTTCAACATAGAAAAATCAATAAATGTAATTCATCATTTATACAGAATTAAATACAAAAAACATAAGATCATCTCAATTGATTCAGAAAAGGCCTTTGGCAAAAATGCAACAACCATTTATGCTCAAAACTCTTGAGAAAACAGGGATCAAAGGAACTTACCTTAATTTTGTCAAGGCCATTTACCATTTATGACAAACCAAAAGCTAACATTATTGTTTTTTTTTCAAAGAGAGAAGGACAGTGAGAGACAGAGAGAGACAGAGAAAGAGAGAGAGAGAGAATTAATTTTTATTGAGTTTTTACATGGCTTTTGTTGGTCTGACACTTGGTTGTGTACGTGGATGCTGGGGTTTGAACCTGCATAGTTGTGCATGCCAGGCAAGCACCACAACCGCTGAGCCACTGTTCCAGCCCCCTAACATTATTCTTAATAGAGAAAAACTAAAAACATTACCACTAAACTTGGGAACAAGACAAGACTGTCCACTATTGCCACTCTTATTCGATACAGTCCTTGAAACCCTAGCCTGAGTAATTAGACAAGAGAAGGAAACCACAAGGATTCGAATAGGAAAAGAGGAAGTTAAACTATCTCTATTTGCTGATGATATGATCCTACACCTAAAGAACCCAAAATACTTTATCAGAAGACTCCTAGAACTTATAAATGAATTCAGAAAAGTGCCAGGATACAAGATCAACACCCATAAATGAATAGCTTTCCTATACCCCAAAAGCAATGCTGCCAAATAAGAAATCTGAAAATCTGTCCCATCCACAATAACCTCAAAAAGAATAAAATACTTAGGAATTAATCTAACAATGGAAGTAAAATACCTCTATAATAGAAACTATTGATCACTGAAGAAAGAAATTGAAGAAGACCTGAGATGATGGAAAGACATCCCATGTTCTTGATCAGGCAGAATCAATATAGTTAAAGTGGTCATTCTGCCAAAAGTGCTATACAAATTCAATGCCATCTCCAATCCCATCCCCATCAAGAAACCAATATGATTCTTCAGAGATATAGAAAAATCAATTTTCAAGTTCATTTGGAACAATAAGAAACCCAGAATAGCCAAAGTACTACTAAGCAATATATATATATATGATAGAAGTGATCTCTGTGCTTCACCTAAAATTATACTACAGAGCTTAATAAAAAACAAAACACAGCATGGTATTGGTATCAAAATAGTCAGGAAGACCAATGGAACAGAAGAGGACTAACCCATAAGTCTTTAACCCCCCGATATTCAACAAAGGGAGCAAAAATATAGCTTGGAGAAAAGACAGCCAGTCAACAAATGGTACTGCACAAACTGGACAGCCATGTGCCGACAATTGAAATTAGATCCTTATATTGCACCCTACACAAAAATCAATTGAAATGAATCAAAGAATTAGGAATTAAACCATCAACCACACATTTGATAGAAGAAAAATAGGATCAACACTCTACTATATTGGCGTAGGCTCTTTCTTCCTTAACAAGATTCCCATAGAACAAGAATTAAAACCAAGACTTAATGAGTGGGATGCCCTTAAATTGAAAAGCTTCTGCACAATGAAGGAATTAGTCAAAAGTGTCAAGAGAGAACCTACAGAATTGGATAAAATCATGGCCTTCTACCTCTCTCCTATAGGGGAACAATATCAAGAATATACAAAAAACTCAAGAAACTTAACACCAAAACACAAACACTCCAATCAATAAATGGGCTATGGAACTAGACAGAATCTTCTCAACAGAGGAAGTTCAAAAAGTCAGAAGATATATGAGAAAGTGTTCTACATCACTACCAATCAGAGAAATCCCAATCAAAACTGCACTGAGATTCTACCTCACTCCAGTCAGAATGGCAAAAATGAAGAATACAAATAATAACAGATGATGCAGTGGTTGTGAGGAGAAAAGAACACTAACACACTGTTGATGCAACTACAGCAACTCTGGAAAGCAGTGTGGAGACTCCTCAAACAATTAGGGATGGAACTACATTCTACACAGTTATCCTACTCCTAGGTATTTCACCAGAAGAGCTAGAATCAGCATACTACAAAAACACAGCTACATCAATGTTTATAACAGCTCAATTTACAACAGTGAAATTATGGAAACAACCTAGATGTCCTTCACTGGATGAGTGGATCCAAAAACTGTGGTATATATAAATACAGTGGAGTTCTACTTAGCTATTAGAAGGAATGATATCATGGCTTTTGCAAGTAAGTGGCTGGAAATGGGGAAAAAAAATCATGCTGAGTGAAACAAGCCAAACCCAGACACTTAAGGGTTGAGTGTTTTCTTCCATATGTAGAAACTAGACTAAATACTAATAGAGGATGAAAGTTAGTCACTTATTTAATAGACCCACAAAATCTTAAGTAATGCATAAGCTGTGGGGATTATATCTATGAAGGTGGGGGTGGGGAGGAGAAAGATTTGGAGGAGAGATAGGGAAAAAGGGCAGTGCTCAATACAGTAGAATACAGTTGACTCCTGTAACAACTCCAAATGCAGACAGGCATACAAATCTAGTAATTTCAATGTTTAAATTACATGTATATGTCATTTATATATGTAACTTGGGGGAAGTGAAGAGGAGTCAAGAGATCAGGGAATAAGGGAACAGGGAGTGGGGGGATCCTGGACAAGGACTGAGTTTAAGCAACTCTGTCAATACGTATATATGTATGATTATGAACCAACAAATGTCTTCATTATGTAAGATGATCCCGAACCACAAAATAAGTAAATAAATAAATAAAAATAAAATAAAATAAAACTGGATGGGGATGTGGCTCAGTGGTTAAAAACCTCTGGGATAAATCCCCTGTACCAAAAAAAAAAAAAAAATACTAATTGGGTAATTGAAAAGACAAAATAAGGAGAGATTCAAGATGGCAATCTGAAGAGAGATGGCTTCCCCAGTGGCTCCCAAGACTGGATGGAAAATCCCCAGTTCATTTTCAGTATTTTGAGGTGCAATTGCAGGACTAGCATCCTGAAACCTCAGTCCTAATTTGCTCAGTGGATTTGAGTTGCTGAGACTTTCAAGAAATGAGTGGTGAAAAAGAGGTTTTTTTTTCATCCCAGCTGGGACAAGGTGCAAGGCCGTCATTGTTTACATTCCCCCGGGAGTGGGGGAGGAGTCTAGCAGCTGGTGAACACATCGCCACAGAAAAGCCTCTGTGCTTTAAAGATAGCGCTATTGCAAAGTCACATCCCGACTTACACTCGGTCTGGCAGCGAGATCAGTGTCTGGAAGCTGCCTACAGACAAGCCTAGTAGAACAGGCTGCCCAGAGGCAGCAGCGTTGGTGGCATGTGAGCCAAGCCGCCTCCATCTCTTAATGCCCTAGGAGGCTTCCAATCTCCCCAATGACCGGTACCAACTCTCTCTGGGGATGCAAAACAGGCTCTGAAAACTGCATCTGGAATTGGCCACAGATCACAGGCTGAATCAGGAAAAGAAGGCCTGGGACAGACCCAGGCTCCACTTCGGGTAGGGGGTCTGGGTTTGTGGAGTAAACAGGAGCATTGCTCAGCCCTAGCTACTCCCAACCCAGCCAGAAGGATCACATTACTAGCTAAGACCACTGAATCCTTTACTCCAGCACAAATATCACAGGAGTCAGTTTCAGCAACCAACAGCAGAGAGAGCATTGAAAACAAAAGACTTCTGACTTTCAGATCCCCTAAAAGTCCTAACTGCATGACCCTGCCTCTGAAACCCAGATGGTCAGTGAACATCTCCGCCCAAAGGTATTAGAGACACTCTTACTGACTGTTAGTTCCAAATTTATTTTTCTTTCTTTCTTTCCTCTTCTTGATGTGTATAAGTGCAATAACAATAAAAGTTTATTGGTTACTGTTCATATAAAATACTAGCTATTTTCATTTCCTCTGCTCTTCTAATTTCTGGGGGGGGGTTATCTCCCCCCTTGCTTTTTTTTTTTTCCTTCTTCTTTTAAAATAATATTTTTTTGTTTTGGTTGCTTATTTTTATGTTTCTTCCTCATTTTCTTCTTTTTTCTCTATTGTCACTTTTATTTCCTCTTGTCTATCCTGTCTATCCTGTCCTCCTTCCTGAGAAGAGGGATTCTGGTCAGCCCATATAGTATTAGAATGATATTGTGCCTGACAAGAATAATTCACCAGGGAGAACCTCTTCCCTTAAGTGATCACCCAAATCTTAGTAATAACTTTTTACCCTTCCTATTTTAGGCCAGAGTGATCTTAGCTTCCCTTTAGATCCACAATTTCTTTTTTTTTTTTTAATTTTTATTTTTGAACAACCATACTAATTTTTGACAAAATAATATAAAATGTGTATAATTTCTGGATACTAGATTTACCCCTCAGGAGTGCCCCCCCAATTTCCCACCCGTATCCTTCCCTTCCCTTACCCACAATATCTCTAAAAAAGTATTAGATTGTATAATATTACATCTTTTCTGGATTTAACACATGATAATAAACCACCTTTCTGAATGGCCAGAGTCTAGTTCCAATCTCCAAAAATGAGTGTAGACATTCAACCCTTAGTTCTCTGGGTTAAGCTGATTTTACTAAGCATAATTTCTTCCATAGCCATCCATCCTTCAAAGGCTGCAATATCATTGTTTCTAATTGCTGTGTAATATTCCATGGTATAAATGTACGACAGTTTTTGGATCCATTCATCCAGTGAGGGACCACTGGGTTGTTTCCATAGTCTAGCAATAGTAAATTGAGCTGCTATGAACATAGATATTGCTGTGTCACTGTAATGTGCTGATTCTAAATCCCCTGGAAAGATACCCAGGAGTGGAATAGCAGGTTTGTATGGTGGGCTCATCCCTAGTTTTTTGAGGATTCTCCACACTGCTTTCCAGAGGGGCTGTACCAGTCTGCAGCTCCACCAACAGTGTGTTAGTGACCCCAACTCTTCACATCACCTCCAGCATCTATTATTGTTTATTTTCTTCATTTTTGCCATTCTGACTGGCGTAAGGTGATATATTAATGGGTTTTCATTTGCATTTCTCTGATTACTAGAGATTTCGAGCACTTTCTCATGTATTCATTGACTTGACCAATGTCCTCTGGTGAGAAGTTTCTATTTAGCTCTTTGGCCCATTTATTAATTGTGTTGTTAGTGTTTTTGTAGTTGAGATTTTTGAGAATTTTGTAGATTATGGATATGAGACCCCTGTCAGAGGAATCAAAGCCCATGATTCTCTCCATTTCCGTAGGAAACCTCTTGACTCTTTTGATTGTTTCCTTGGCAGTGCAAAAGCTTTTTAGCATTATGGCATCCCAATCACTGATTTTTGACTTTACTTCCTTCACTTTAGGAGACATGTTGAGAAAGTCTTTGCCTACTCCCAAATGCTGAAGTGTTGGACCTACCTTGTCTTCTATCAATTGCAAGGTAGCTGGTTTAATTCCTAGATACTTGATCAACTTTGATTTGATTCTGGTGCAAGGAGAAAGATATGGGTCTAATTTCAGCTTTCTGCAAGTGGCTGTCCAGTTTGTCCAGCACCATTTGTTGAAGAGGCTGTCACTCCTCCATACAATATTTTGCCCCCCTTTGTCAAAAATCACATGTTTAAAGATTTGAGGGTTTGTTTCAGGGTCTTCTATTCTATTCCATTGGTCTTCTTTCCTATCTTGATACCAGTACCATGCTGTCTTTGTTACTATGGCTCTATAGTATAGTTTTAAATCTGGTATGGAAAAACCATCTGCTGTTTCATCTTTCATGCTTAGTAGTGTTTTGGCAACTCTAGGTTTCTTCTTGTTCCAAATGAATTTGAGAATTGCTTTTTCTATGTCTGTAAAGAACGACATAGGTATCTTTATAGGGATAGCATTAAATCTATATAGGGCTTTCGGTAGAATGGCCATTTTTATTATATTAATTCTGCCTAACCAAGAGCATGGGACATCCTTCCATCTTTTTAGGTCGTCTTGGATTTCATTCTTCAATGACCGATAGTTTTCATTGAAGAGATCTTTGATTTCCCTTATAAGGTTAATTTCCATGTATTTTATTTTTTTTGAAGCTATTTTGAAAGGGACTGAATTCCTGATTTCTTCTTCAGTCCTATTATTATTAGTGTATAGGAAAGCTATTGATTTATGAATGTTGCTCTTGTATCCTGTGACTTTGCTAAATCTAGCAGTTTGCTGATGGAGTTTTGTGGATCTTCCAGATACAGGATCATGTTATTAGCAAAAAGAGAGAGTTTGACTTCATATCTTCCAATTTTTATTCCTTTGATTTATTTCTCTTGCCTAATAGCTCCAGTTAGGGTCTCAAGAACAATATTGAATAAAAGTGGTGAGAGCGGACAACCTTGTCTTGTTCCTGATTTTAGTGGAAATGCTTTCAGTTTTTCTCCGTTTAGTATTATTTTAGATGAGGGTTTAGCATATATAGCCTTTACAAAGTTCAGAAATAGTCCTTTGAACCCCATCTTATCTAGAGTTTTGAACATAAAAGGGTGCTGGATTTTATCAAAGGCCTTTTCTGCATCCATTGAGATGATCATATGGTTTTTGTCCTTGATTCTGTTTAAGTGGTGAATTATGTTAATTGTTTTGCGTATGTTGAACCGCCCCTCCATTCCTGGGATATAGCCCACTTGATCATGATGGATTATTTTGTTGATGAGTTTTTGAATATGGTTTGCTAGCACTTTATTAAGGATTTTTGCATCCAAGTTCATAAGAGATATTGGTCTCTAGTTTTCTTTTTTTGATGTATCCTTGTCAGGTTTTGGTATCAGAGTTATGGTTGCTTCATAAAAAGTAGATGGGAGCATTCTCTCCTTTTCAATTTCTTGAAATAACTTAATAAGGCAAGGTGTTAGTTCCTCCTCAAAAGTGTGGTAAAAATCAGCAGAGAAGCCATCAGGTCCTGGGCTTTTCTTCTTTGGTAGACTTTTAATTGCAATATGGATTTCAGTGCCTGTGATTGGATTGTTTAAGATTTCAGTATCATCCTGTGTCAATTTAGGGATTTTGTATGTGTGAAGAAATTTGTCCATTTCTTCCAAAATATCAAGTTTGCAGGAGTATAGGTTTTCAAAATACGATCTTATAATTTGTTGGATTTCCATGGTGTCAGTGGTGATTGATCCCTTTTCATTGGAGATTTTATTGATTTGCTTCATTTCTCTCCTTCTTTTAGTGAGATTCGCTAAGGGTGTCTATCTTGTTTATTTTTTCAAAGTACCAGCTCTTTTTTTCATCAATTCTTTTTATTGTTTTTGTTGTTGTTGTTGTTGTCCTCAATTTCACTGATTTCAGCTTTGATCTTGAGTATTTCTTGTTCTGCTGACTTTGGGGTTAGATTGTTCTTCCTTTCGAAGGGCGTTGAGATGAAACATAAGCTTACTTATGGAAAGATATCTTTCAATATCTGAAAATAGGGATCAAAGGAACATTTCTGAACTATGTAAAGGCTATATATGCTAAACCCTCAGCTAAAATAATACTAAATGGAGAAAAGCTGAAAGCATTTCCACTAAAATCAGGAACAAGACAAGGTTGTCCACTCTCACCACTTTTATTCAATATTGTTCTTGAGACCCTAGCTGGAGCAATTAGGCAAGAGAAAGAAATTGAATGAATAAAAATAGGAAGAGAGGAAATCTTTTTGCTGACTACATGATCCTGTATCTGGAAGATCCATAAAACTCCATCAGTAAACTGCTTGAACTTATAAACAGATTTAGTAAAGTGGCAGGATACAAGATCAACACTCATAAAACAATAACTTTCCTATACACTAATAATAATAGGATGATGAATAAATCAGGAAATCAGTCCCATCCAGAATATCTTCAAAAAGAATAAAATACTTGGGAATTAACTTTACAAGGGAAATCAAATATCTCTACAATGAAAATTATTGGTCATTGAAGAATGAAATCCAAGATGACCGAAGAAGATGGAAAAATGTTCCATGCTCTTGGTAAGACAAAATTAATATAATAAAAATGGCCATTCTGCCAAAAGCTCTATATAGATTTGATGCAATACCTATTGAGATACCTATGTCATTCTTTACAGACATAGAAAAAGAAATTCTCAAATTCATTTGGAACAAAAAGAAACCTAGAATTGCCAAATATTACTAAGAAAGAAAGATGAAACAGGCGGTTTTGCCATACCAGATTTAAAACTATACTATAAAGCTGTAATAACAAAGACAGCATGGTACTGGTATCAAGATAGGAATGAATACGAATGGAATAGCAGAAGACCCTGAAACAAACCCTCAAATCTTTAAACATCTAATTTTTGACAAAGGGGAATAAAATACTACACAGAGGAGAGACAACCTTTTCAACAAATGGTCTGGACAAACTGGACAGCCACTTGCAGAAAGCTGAAATTAGACCCATATCTTTCTCCTTGCACAACAATCAAATCAAAATGGTTCAAGGAACTTGGAATTAAACCAGCTACCTCACAACTGATGGTAGACAAATTAGGTCCAACACTCCAGCATTTTGGAGTAGGCAAAGATTCTCAACATGTTTCCTGAAGTGAAGGTAGTAAAGTCAAAAATCAGTGATTGGGATGCCATAAAGCTAAAAAGCTTTTGCACTGCCAAGGAAACAATCAAAAGAGTCAAGAGGTTTCCTACAAAATTGGAGAGAATCATGGACTGTGATTCTTCTGACAGGAGTCTCATATCCAGAATCTACAAAATCCTCAAAAACATCAACTTCAAAACCACAAACAACCCAATCAATAAATGGGCCAAAGAGCTAAATAGAAACTTCTCAACATAGAACATTGATCAGGTCAATGAATACATGAGAAAGTGCTCTAAATCACTAGTAATCAGATAAATGCAAATGAAAACTATATAAAGATTTCACCTCATATCAGTCAGATTTGCAAAATGAAGAAAATAAACAATAATAGATGCTGGATGGGATTGTGGAGAGATACGCACACTAGCACACTATTGATGGAACTGCAGACTGGTATAGCCCCTCTGGAAAGCAGTGTGGAGAATCCTCAAAACACTAGGGATGAGCCCACCATATGATCCTGCTATTCCTTTCCTGGGTATTTTTCCAGGGGATTTAGAATCAGCACACTTCAGTGGCAGTGAAATTGATGTTCATAGTAGCTCAATTTACAATAGCTAAATTACAGAAACAACACAGATGTCCCTCACTGGATGAATGGATCTAAAAACTGTGGTACCTATATACCATGGAGTTTTACTCAGCAATCAGAAACAATGATATTGCAGCCTTTGAAGGTAAATGGATGGCTATGGAAGAAATTATGCTGAGTGAAATCAGCATAACCCAGAGAACCAAGGGTCGAATATCTTCACTCATCTGTGGAGGCTGGAGCTAGACCCTGGCCATTGAGAAAGGAGGTCTATTATCATGTTTTAAATCCAGATAAGGTGTAATGCCATACAACCTAAGGCATTTATAGAAATGTATTGGGAAGGAGGGAGGGATAAGGTTGGGTAATTGGGGGGTGGGACTCTTGGGGGTAAATCTAATTTTCAGAATTTATATATATATATTATATTATTTCATTAGCAGCATGTTTGTTCAACAAATAAATTTCTGAATTAAAAAAATACAAGGACCAATAGAGAGAAGAGAAAGGAAGAGTGTAGGGATACTAGGGACTGAATTAAAATAAATTATAGTACATGCTTTAGAAAAATCTTAATGACTATCCTATTGTCAAATATATCTAAAAAGAACAGGGGTAGAAAGAAGGGAGGGTAAGGGGAAATGTTATAACTGTGTTAAAACAAGGTATACTCCAAACTTTTATAACTATGTCAGTGCATATCCTATTGTCATATATATATTAAAAATGTTCTTCAGAGGTATAAGAATTATGTCACTATACTTGTGTATATTAGAAAAAATATATACCCCAGAATGAGGCAAGGGTCCAGGGGACAGGAGGAGGGATGTGGGGGAGTGCTGCGGTGTGGGGGATATTTGCCAGTATATTATTGTATCGTGTGCTTTTATGAATATGTGACAACAAGTTCCATCATTATGTATAACTATAATGCACCATTAAAAATTAAATATTTTTTAAAAAGGAAAACAGAAAGAAAAGACAAAATAAGAACACTCCATTATCATAAGGAAAGCAAGTCGGAAAGAAACTAACACGCTTCTGTCAGGAAAAGATAAAGCTTTGGAATTATTAAAATTTAGAAGCTTGAAAGAGAGGTCTTATGGTATGAGAAGCAAATTTATAAAAAATCAGAACTTTTTAGCTAATGCTAATCTCTCTGAGCATAGAGAAAGAGTTCTTTTTGTCCAAGACCTGGTTCATCAATGATTAATACTGAAAGATTAACCCTGGCATCTCCAGGATGACTTACTGAGACTGTTTTTGGAAGTATTGGTAAAACACAAATTGAGTTCTTTTCCCAGTAGGTTGATTCAAACCCTCAATCCTCAAGTACCTAAGTCCTCAGAGATCCTACATTGTCTTGGTTATTGCAGATCTCCCTTAGTTTATACTATTGGGCATTGACATATTAAGTGGTGCCCTAGAAAACCCCCCCTAGATTCCAAAAACAATCCTCTCTGTTCCTCATTTTTACCAGCAACACAGTACCCAGTGCCTCACTCTTTGCAATCAGGACCAATCACCCAAATTTACTAGACTAATGTCTTTATGTGTCTCTGTTCAGCAACAAGAGATCAAAATGTCCTAATACATGCATTCTTTCCTTGTGAATTAAAACCTCCAAACCAGCCTCGCTCAAAATTGTAGGGTCAGGAAACAAAGATTCTGTGAGCAATTAGTTTTAACAGTGAGGAAAGTTCTGATACCTGAATCCATGAATTCTGGCCACAGGAGAAATGGACACATGTTGTTACAGATTCAAAGCATAATATTATTCTTGAAGGATATACCATCTCAACAGTTATTTGTAAGCCATTCCACTTGTCTGTTAGGTTGGCTGCTTCTATGTGATGGTATATGTGGTAAGGAGAGTAGAGTCCATTTGCATGAGCTCATTGTCACATTCTTTTGCTGTGAAGTGAGTTTTCTAATTAGAAAGATGTTTCAATAGAACACTATTATGTGTATATCATTCCATAAGTCCATTTATCATGTTATAGCAGAAGTAGCATTCATAAAAAGGCAGCTCCATATCCAAGGACTATGTCTATTCAGTGCAGACAAGTCTCTTGTTCCTCTCACATGGGTGAAGTACACTTTCACAATTGGATATCAGAAGTCCAGGAGATGTGTCTCAAAAGGAATGCAAAAGAAGGAATGGATTTGCTTCAAAACTCCCATCATTGCTTGCACAGGATCCATTCAGTATGGATTATCAATGCATCTGCTGAGTCAAAGGCCCAAGCTAAAGAACAGCTGTCACTACAACCTGACCTTGTTGTAGCGCTTCCTCTTGCATCAGTCTCCTCTCAGAACTTACACCCTTATATATTGTTCAGGAAATAGAAATAAAAGGTAGTTCACTCAAATGTGAGTACATCGTCTCCAAAATCCAAAAAAGTCCTAATAAGCACTATGCCAGAAAACATAATGACATGTTTAAATTGCTGAAAGAAAGTAACTGAGAACCTAGAATTACATACTCAGCCAAAATATACCCCCAAAGTGAAGTTAAATAAAAATGTTTTCAGACCAAAATAAAAAATAACAAAAACAGAAAATTATTATGAGTTGACAACAATAAGAAAAATACTAAAGGGAGATATTTAAGCAGAAGGAACACCAAATGTAGGAAAAAATTAAAAGAACTGAAAAAGATAATTATGTGAATAAATAATGACCTTTTAAAATGTAAAAAAAAATCTTATGCAGTTTAATAGAACTAGGAGTTATTGTAATAATAGAATAAAAGTTGGAAGTGATTAAATATAAATTGTTATAAATGCCTTGCATTGTCTGAAAAGTGTTAAAAATACTGATAGATTTTAATAGATCAAAAATGCAGTTTTCATCTCTAAATAATAACCTTAATTAAAATGATAATAAAATAATACAGACTAACAAATTAATAGAAGGGAATAATATAGGAACAAGGTACCTTGTTAATTCTAAAGAAGGAAAAATAGAAAAAAAATGAAAATGTAATATGTGAGACACACAGAAAACAAAAAGTAAGATAAACACTAAGATATCAGTACCTTAAATTTAATGCAGACTACATTCTAATAAAAGAAAAAGACTACCAGACCTAATTTTTAAACACTAAATATTGCCCACAAAAGAATCTCCTAAGATTTAAAGGCAGAACAATTGAAGAGTAAAGTGTTCCATACAAATATTATCCAAAAGTAAGCCTGTATACTATACTACTGGTAGATGGAAGAGTTTAGAGATGGTAAGTATTACTAGTGATAAGAATGCATGTTTCATAATATAAAAGGATCAATTTAACAATAAGCAAACAATTTTAAAGTTCATACATTATGTATACAAGCTTTATGTTCATAAGAACAGACTAAAAGGAGAAAAGTGACTACTAAAACAAAGGAACAAACATAAATCAATGCCTTTATTACTGCTAGGTATATCTGCTAAATCATCATATTCACTACCAATGGTAAGATTGCATCAGCAACCTAAATTTCTTGAAACAAAAGCCAATAGTTTAATTACTGTAAGAGAAAGTATCCATTCAAGATCTTTAAAAGCCACATTTTAGTTAAAATTTCTCTTGAGTAACAGTTTGTTTTTTAAAGGAGTGTGTTTTCGCCTCCTTCCAACCCTCTAATCTTTTTGTTGGCTATTACCCATGCAGAAATTATTTCAATTTTGACAATGTTTATCCTTAAGTTCTGCATAGCCAGTGATCCATTACAACTATAAATCACTTTAAAATACTTGGCTGAAAATATATCTAGGCATGAAAATAATTTACAGTACCAAGCAAGAAAAAGGAATTGTTTCTTTTTTGAAAAAACATGAGCATGTTGCTAGAGAAGGTAACAATTCAAAAGATATAAAGTATTAGAAAATCTTCTAGGTCATATAAAGGTACAGGATTGTGCAAAACATAATCAGTAAATTAACAATTGTACATGAGTTTTAGTTGTCAACTAGTTGTCATTAGCAACACTAGGAGAAAGTAAACAAACTTGAAATTTTAAGATCAATTCCAACTCAATTCCCCCCTCATCACCAAAAGTTTTCTGATCCTCTTTTAAACATAAATACAATTTACCTTTACTTACTAGAGAGTCATCATACAAGAATATTTTAAAAAATTGAACAAAGGAATAAATTCCCATTGAGAGACTAACATTTACTAACATGGATCAGGTTGTTCTATGTTTTATTTATTTAATCACCAAAACAATTATATAAAGCAGAATTATGACTATCTTATTTTGTAAAGGTGGTGTTATCATTATCTTGTGTAGAACCCAAGATATACTGACATTTTTATTATCCTTTAGTTAAGTTATTCATTTGCTATTAAGTAATTTCCATAGAGCTAATATTTTAAGTACCTCAAAGCATGATTATAGTACTTTTAAGTAAAATTACACACTAGGAAAGAAATATCAAAATAAGATTAAGAAACTTACAGAATGTTTCCTATTTCCTCATCTTCCAGAAGTATATTTCCTATTATTTCCAAAACCAAGATAGTCATTCATTAATGTCTGTTAAAGGGGGAAATATAGAAGAGTCAAGAGACTGGGGTGTGGGTGATGTGGAAGTGATTCTGGATTAGGAATAAGCGCATATTATATTGTTACTACACACACATTTATGATTGTACAACAATACAGCTCCTAAATGAAATTTTAAAAATAACATTCCAATAAAACACATTGGCCTATGGGGGGGGCTGATAGGATGTTTATCTCAACTGCTATCTTTTTCCATTCTTCAAAATATTTCTTCCCAAATTAAGTTTCTGCTCAAATAAACCAGTTCATATGGTATACCTGTTACTTCTGATACATGTGCCTGGGTCACAGCCAACAAAAAGATTAGAGGGTTGGAAGGAGGCAGAAACACACTCCTAGACATGTGGAAACCAGATTCTATACTAATTTATAGCCATGGTTCTCAAAGATTTCACTTTGGGACATTTGGGGTGTTTGTAAAAGTTTTTTACCCTTTTTTCCTGTCCCATAACTTCTGACACATTAATCTGAGATAAAGCCTGAGAACTGGGATTTTTTTAAATGCTCCCCTGGTAACTGTAATCTATAGCCTAGTTTGAAACCACTGGTTCTACATAATTCCCAAGGCCTGTTAGACAGTGATTGAATAACAGTTCTGTTGGTGAAGCTGCCAAAATGGCAACTGCAACTATTATTTCTTTGTTTCAGTAAAGATTACCAATACAGAAGTTTACCTTCTCTCAATCTTTTTCTTAAATACAATAGGAATCCAAACAGCTGCATTTAAGAAGGGAGGTTTTTCTGTGAAAGGTCTTTCTTTTTGGATTTTCTAACTGTGGCTATCAAAATTGAATGTTTGGCAAGAGTGAGATTAATCAACGGTTTGATTGTTTCAAAGAAGATTCTCCTACTAAGGTAAGAACTGTAAATGCAAGAATTTTCCGTTTGGATTTCTAATTTCTGCTCATATTCTCAAGCATATCATTTTCATGACTTCTAGTAGAAATAGACATGCTCTCTAAAATTCTTAGATGTATTATGAGAAAAATCATTATTAGCAGTAAAGGTTATCGGATTTTTCTAATTTTTGAAAAAAAATCATCAAGAACCTTTCACAATTGCACAGTTTACATCCAATTTCAAAATCTACTAACATTTTTGGTTGATATTTTGATAGTCTATGAAATCAATCACAAATAGAAGAGTGTGAAAGATGTATACAAAGACAGATTTATATTTGTTATTCTCATTTGAGCTGTATTTCTTAAGTATTTTTTAACAGCTTTTAGGATAGCATATTGGAGAAAGCAATTTAATGGGGAAAGCACAACTGTAGAATCAGTGAAACTTTCTTCTTCTATCATTTTGAAAGCTAGTGAAAATGACAAATACAACACTGACTCCAAGACAACCTGTCAGCATGATGGCAGTTGAACTTTGTTTCACGGAACACGGTTGCCATGTATTTGTGATATATTATTGAAAATTATAATTAAACAAAATTTTGTTTTATTAAAACACACTGACAATAGATAATTTTTTTTTACTTTTTCAACATAGTCTTACATATTGGAAGGAATAATTGACTTTTGAGGCTCACTTTGAATAAAGATATATCAAGGCAATAATACTTCAGTAGATTGTTGTTAAAGGAAAGATACACATTGCACAATTCTTTTTCTTTCAAATAATTGGAACAATAATGATACTATGTATTAAAGTTATTTTTTACAGTAGTTCAGTCAGAGGGAAAATATGTAAGTACAAATCTACGAAAATCTGTAAATTTGAATGACTTTAAGCAAACATACCAACAGTATACATAAGTAAGAATAGATAACACTAGAGGCAACAAAGGTTGTTCAAACTTATTTTTATTTTCAAAATTTACTTTGAAAAATTGTCTGGAAATTACCTTTCATAAAGAGCAAGACTATCATTTTTTGTAAGATGTCACAAACATAACAATATTGCTTTAATATACTTTTTTCTTTCTCCAAAATGACAAGCACAACTTTACAAGATTGTAGTGCTATTTCTTCATTATAGTATATAATTAGTATTAGAATCTCTTCTAGATTTTTATTTTAAATTTAGAAAAATACTATTGATAGATTTGACTAACCACTGAAAATCACTGACCTTATTTCAGGAACAGTAAAGAATGAAAAACTTACCTTCCCTCGTGGGCCTATTGGCTCTTATTTCATGTTTCATGGTAAGTCCTCTCAATCCTAAATACCCTTTGTTTACTTCTTACTAATAGTAACTGCAAATAAAGTTTTGATACCAGTGGTCATGTCCATCTTCGTATAAAAATAGTGTCAAGTTGTTGATCATTATGGATTGTTCTTATTTTCCTTTTTCTTTCTCACTTCTGTGTGAATAATCCTCTGGTCGGTGACGATGGACCTAACAAAAAAGTGTAGTGTACTGGGCATGAGGAATGCAGAGAGGAGGTATAATCTGGGGAGCTATCTTACCTAATATCATCTCTTCTTTTTTATTTTTCAAAAGAATTACAATCAAATTGTAAGAAAAAATAGGAAATTTACTAAATGCTCTAAAATTATCAGAAATGGTAATATTTAAAGTTGAACCTTCATGATAAATTTTCTAAAGGACAACATAATATATCAATGTAGGGATTAGCAATTGTAATAAGCTTTAATAAAAAACTTAAGGACTTCAAAATTATAAGTCCTTTCTAGTACATAATACATTTGTTATAGTTAGAATGTCCCATTAATTGACTGCAAAGTCAAGTCCTACTCATTTGAGAAAAAGTGGTCACTCAAGAAACACTTGTATTAATTCAAACTTTTGAAAAACTTTGAAAAGCTTTGAAAATTTGGTTAGTTCTCTAGCAGATACAAATATATGTATATTTGTAAATATATATTTTAAATGTAAATATGTATTTGCTATATATTCATATATTTATAATATAATATATTTTATAGATATATTTTATATATGTGTATATATATTCATAAAATAAACACTGACAAATGATATACGCATAGTCAAAAACACCAGTAGAATAATATATAAATCAGTAAAATAATAATGTCCTTAGTATGCATGGGTACTGTAGTAGGGGTCGGAGAAGAGAGGACTTAAAAATTGTTTTACTTCTTAATTATTGACAATCTACTGTGTATTGGGCCTAGTACGGGGTGACACAGAAATATCAATGTGCAAATTAAAAATTGAGATTTTTATAGGTAATGTCTTCATTTCATGGTACCTAACTAAAAATACTATTTCTGAATCAATCTTCATTACACAGGGAATAAATAAATATATGTTAACAGATACAAGCAAGAATTCAAGCAAAGTAGCATTATCATTTTGAAACACTCAATGACATTCAGATAAACATTCTTGGATAAATCACTTTCTTTAAGTTCAGAGGAAGTTACAATAGAAGAATGTTTTGTTCCATAGGTTATCGATATCAAAACACTCTGATTCCTTTATTAAAAATGTACATTTCCAGACCCTTTCCAGGACATGAGTAAAAAAAGAATATCTGATGATGGGGTCTGGGAACCTGCATTTCAGGACCATCTTATACATGCTACATCATAAGACAACTTGAATAGTTTTACTTGATATTAAGTTCTTGTACTATTGTGCTTATAATTGCATAAGATAAAGAAAGAGATCTTTTAAGATAAATTCAAATGAATACATCAAATGAAAAAGTCTGTGAATGATTATCAAGTTTATCACACTGGAATAAACCACTTTTGTGGTAATTCCCCAAGTTTAAAACTTCTCTATTCATATTAATAAATTTTGGTTCAGACTTTCCAAAAATATTAGTAGACTAAAAGAAAAAGAAAGCTCAACCTACAAGTAAACTTGGGAAAGTTGGATAAAATGTACTAGTTTTATTCATTGAATACCTTTTTGACACCACAATAAAGGCTTTGTTCCACTTTCTACAACCCTCTGCTTCATATTGAAATATGTAACTTCCAAGCAGCCTTATACAAAGTATCAGTCTTGAGAATTCCTCTTAACTAATGGTGCTTTTTTATCCTAGAAGCCTAAACTTCAATACAAAC